>VZQC01004465.1:472870-584542 GCA_009823505.1 Rhizomys pruinosus
AAGCGAAGGCGCTCGTGACTGCCCAACACAAGCCGCTAAAACCTGAGTTTATTTTCCTTGCTATATTATCTTTAATTGCTACTCAGACTGTTGCTGTGTCTGGAGAAAGTTATTGGACATATATACCAAAGCCCCCCTTAATTCATCCTGTGGGCTGGCTTGATTCAGACTATATAAAGGTATTGACTAATGATACTGAGCTGCTTGGAGGAACTCAGGACTATTGTGAAAGACCTAATAGTTCTGCTTTATTAAATTTTGAAGGGAGATCTGACTCCCCCCATTTGTTTGGCTCTACATGGGTTTCCCCCATTAGGATGTTTGCCTGTGAATTATCAGATTTTCCTTAGTGATTCACCTGATCCGGCATCAGTGAACCCAAAATATGGGCCTAGATTTATTTAAAAATTACAAATGATGACTTTAGGATATCAAACAAATAATGAGACTTTTCAAAATGCTCCTTTTATACCACTATCTGATTGTACAAAAAAATATCCTGATAAAAATCAATTCTGGAACAGCCACCCTACTGCCCATCCTCAGTGGCTTTCCTGTGGGTTTAAGTATAAACCTGCTTCAAGACACATTCCCAGGAAAACTAATGTGGAGGTCTGGGACTTTTCCCTTTCAGGGATCCATAACTACACTTCATACTTTAAAAGATTAAGCGATGCTGGCATAACAATGTATAAAAATTATACAAATAAAAATAACACACTAAAATTACAAAAATGGTTTTCCCCAGGGTATGTGGAACCAATTTGGGTTGCCAGAGACCCCATTAAAAACTTCACTGCCATTCATTATGATCTTTTTAGACTAGCAATAAGTGCTAATATAATTTTACAAAAGAAACCCACTGACAAATTTCTTGTTCCTTTAACCACCCATGCTTGTGTATCTTATCCTTTTGCTATGTTATTAGGCTCTAATCTTCAAGTAAAAATTACATATGTTAAAAATTCATATCTTATTAATTGTACTGCTTGTAAACTTACTAATTGTATTGATTCTGCTGTGACTAAACAATATCCTGTAATGATTTTGGTAAAAAGACTACCTTATGTCATGCTTCCTGTTGATTTACAACAAGACCCTTGGTATAAAAATACTGCTTTACACACTTTGGAAACACTTAATGCTCTTTTGAGACCAAAGAGATTTGTAGCTGCTCTTATTTTGGGTATAACTGCTCTCATTGCAATTATGACTTCTTTTACTGTATCAACCACAGCTTTAGTAAAAAAAATACATACAGCTCATTTTGTAAATGATATAAATAAAAATATTTCAGTTGCCCTTACAAAACAATCCATTATAAATAAAAAACTAAAGTCAAAAATAAATACTTTAAAAAATAATAGTTTTAGCCCTAGAACAGGACATAACAAATATTAAAACTAAAATGGAGACTAGGTGTCATGCTTCTTTTCACTACATTTGCGTTACCCCCCTACCTTATAATACTTCACACCAATGGAAAAAAAGTTAAAAACCACCTTCAAGGTGTCTAAAAAAGATACTGACATTACTCATAATTTAAATGACCTACAAAAAATATTTCTGCCATGAACAAGGCCCATTTGGATAATGATAAATTGAAAGCTCTAGCGACTGGTCTTAAGAGCGGATTTAAAACTCTTAACCCTATGGATTGGACACAATATTTCATACTTATTAAAGTTGTACTATTCGTCTTTGTTATGGTTGTGCTCCTTTTCCCCTGTCTCTTTAGACTTGTGCTGAGATCCGTGCATACAGTGAAACGTGATCTGACAGAGCTGCGTCTTAAAAACGAAAAACCGCCGGGCATGGTGGCGCATGCCTTTAATCCTAGCACTTGGGAGGCAGAGGCAGGTGGATCTTTGTGAGTTCAAGGCCAGCCTGGTCTACAGAGAGAGTTCCAGGACAGCTGGGGCTACAGGGAGACCNTTGAATGTGTCAAGAACTGGCAATTAAAATGCCTCTCTTGGGCACAGGGCTGTTTCCTGGCAGCAAGAATTTTCTGCAGATCCCAAGTAAAAAACAGACCTTTCTCCTTAACAAACAATATAATGTAAGCTGTTAATATATATGGCAAGGTTAAAACTTGCTTCAGATCAAGAAAACAAAATAATTGCATGACAGTAATGTTCATGAGTGTCCTTGAAGAAAACAAATTCCAGTGGTAAATGTGTGTGATGAAAAAACATCTCTTCATTAAGGTTAAAACAAAAATTCCCCTTAAACCTAAAATAAAAAGAACCCCTTGATCTTATCCTCTGGTCCTAGACAAAAAGGCAGATAAGACATTCTTCTAGTTAAACGCCTGGATTCCAACACTCCCAGTAAAGCAGGACAGAAACTAAGTCTCCTTACACCAGCCAATTGTCTAAAACAAAGCCGTTAGCTGGAACAAGCAGTGGAACAGCTCTTAGTTTTCAGTAAAAATTTAAACTTTAGATTAACAGTTAGAGTTAGAAAAACTAATAAATAGTTTAGGATATTATAGAAATAAGGTTTTGACTTCAATAGAAACTTAAAAAGAAACTATTAACTTTAGGATGCTAAGATGTATTTACTCTAGCTTCAGGATAGAGATAAAAGGTCAATATCTGCTGCTAAAGAACTTTGTACTGTGACATAGTACTTACTATTCGGTGTGCTGTAACTTTTCAATTGCGGTTTGTAATCAAGAGTTAAATATTGATGTTCCTTTTTTCTTCTTAAATGTTATTTCCTCGGTAAAGGTTGTCTTGAGATTTCTACATTTTACTTCAAAGAAAGTTCATTTCCTAACTAAACTTTATGATGTTTTAGTTTCCTGCTCTGAGTGTTCTGAGCTTTTCAGTTAATGTGTAAATCTTGACTTTTTTTACCTACCTATGTAATTGTGAAGCTTTACCAAATCCTTTGTTCTGCCCTCTCCCAAAGACTACTATATAATCACTGCCCCCGTTCAATAAACTGCTACAGATTTGGAAAAACTTCTCTTAGTTTTTCATTTCTGCAAGCCGTTCAACTTCCCTGTGTTCTTCCTGCCAAGAGGACTCCCAAAAACCCACGACCCCCGAGGGCTAGCCAGTAGCAGAACTGCATCCATGGAGATGCTGCTTCATTGTCTACTGTGACTGATTGCCAGTACCTTCTTCATATGTTTCTGGCCACCTTTGATATTTTATGTTCTCAGTCCCTTGTGTGTGGTAAGTATTATGTGACTGTATACAAATACCTGGAACAGAGCTCTGACTGTGTCAAGATGTTAAAAGGAGACCCCAGGGTGAAGTTAGAACACAGACAGCTGAGGATTTTGTCAGTTCCTTCCATTCTCAGAGGTACACACCAACCTTTCTCCAAATTCAAAAATGTTTGAGGTGCTTCACTAGATGATTTATTTTAATTATCTCCGTTACATCTCTCTGTAATTATTCTTTCTTTCCATTTTGTACATGAGGACTCTGAAACTCTGTGGGGGACCTGAGATAGCTCAAGAAATAAACCATGGAAGTTGGGATTCCTGTTAAGAGGGTGTCTTTCTTTCAATACCTGCCTTAGTCCCGACCTGTCTCTCTGTGTTCCAAGGGGTGCTCCTTGCTCAGCTGCCTCCATAGGAGACAAGGACGTTCATAGCCATGACTTTGGGGTGTGTGAGAGCTACTTTAAACACTCACAGTCTTGTGAGAAAGCAATGAGGGAGATGTTTTCCCTCAATGACGACTAATAAAGAGACCCCCCCACCTCCCGTCATAACCCTATGTTTGGACACAGCAGTAACTGGATGGATGTAAGAAAAATATTTTTAGGTTTATCATTTATTTATTTTTAAATCATGCATGTGGGTCTGTGGGTGGATATGTGCACATGAATGCAGGTTATTATGAAAACCAGAAGAGTGCTATATGCCCTGGAAGTCTAGTTATAGGTGTTTGGGAGTCTCCCAACATGCTTGTTGGAACTGACATCAGATTCTCTGCTAGAGGAGAACATTCTCCTAACCTCTGAGCCAAGTCGCCTGGCTCCATTCACTTTTAAAATATAATGATCTCAGAGCTGGAGAGATAGTCTAGCGTTAAGAGCACCTACTGCTCTTGCAGAGGACACAGGTTCGATCCCCAGCATCCACATGGCGGCTAAGAACCGTCTGTAACTCGAATTCCAGGAGAACTCCAGTTCCAGGGGAATCCGAGACCCTCTTCTGACCTCCGTGGCATTGCACGACTCGGGTGCACAGACCTACATGCAGACAGTACATTCATACACATACAAAAATAAATAAAAAATTAAAAAATACATAATGATCTCAGAGGCTGAATAGATAGCTTAGGGGTTAAGAACGCTAGGGATTCTTGCAGAGGAGATTGGTTCAATTGCCAACACCCACATAAGAGCTAGCAGTGTTCCATAACTCCTGTTTAGGGGATCCAACTGACTCTTCTGTCGTCCACAGGCACTGAGAGACTGGAATGTATATATATACATATATATATACATATATATATATATAATGATTATATATATAATGATTATATATATAATGATTATATATATTATGAGTATATATATATATATATAGTATATATGTATACTATATATATCAATGTATATATATACTCATAAAATAGTACTAAAATTAATGGTTGCTATTGGGGTGGACAAATGTTCAGTCCTGGGGTTGGTTCCAGCCCCATGTGATGCTACCTAAACAACCATCTGTAGCTCTAGTTTCAAATCATTCAGTGGATGAGGTGCACTGACGTACATTTGGGAAAAACTCTTATATATAAATAAATAATTTTAAGTGATCTCTGAACAATAGAAAATAAAGTAAATGAAAGAATGGACCTTTGCAATCTGCACTTTAAAAATATAGGCAAATACGAGATGGGGTGTCAGAGCAACCCTTTAATCCCAGCACTCAGGAGGCAGAAGTAGGCGATCTCTGTGAGTCTCAAGGGAAGCCTGGTATAAATACTGAGTTCCAGGACAGCTGTAGCTACAGGGAGATCCTGTCTCAATAAGATTCAATATTATATAGATATATATGTACTATATAGTAAGTATATATATATACACACTCAAACACACACGTGTTTAGAAGACAATACAATGGAAAATTACGCCAGCTTTTCTATGGGTCTCCATATTAAGAGTGATTTAAATTTTAATGTTTATTTTTTTCCCAATTTTTGGCAATTGGACATTACATTTAGGATAATCATTTATTCAAATAAACTTGAAGTATTCTCTCACTTTGTGATGGTCATAAGGAATAGAAGTGAATTAATACAGTTTTTTAATATATCCACTTGTTATATAACTGCATATTTTTAGGACACAGAAAGAATTCAGACGTGGAGGGAAGTCACATATACAAAAGCCTTCACTATGGGTGTTGGACTACAGGGGAGCCTTTCTTTTGCATCACTTTGCATTATTGTTTTCTCTGTGTTCCTTGTTGTACTGTGTGGGGTTAGAGTTTTTGTTTCTAGACAGAAAAGGACAAGTGTAACTTTCACATTCCAAGAATATTGTTTTTGAACAAATATCATGAAAATAGGTCAGTACAGGTTTCCCAGGATACTTGAAAGTTTTGAAATCCTTTGAATATAGATTACTTTACCTCTCTCAACCACTCTAAAAAGATGACCTTAGGTGAGGAGGAGTTGAATTCATGATTGCATACACCTGGATGTATAAGGAGTCGAGGAAAATTGTAATAGAAATGGAAAACACAGACAAGTACTAATGAGTCTTTGGGTCCTTTTTCTATGTTGCATGAGCCTTAGCTTTAGAGGTTCCATTGTAGATTTGTCGCTTAGGCTTGCACAATTCAGACTTTACTGTGCAACAAACAGGCTATGAAGAATGCAGATGTGAGAGCACTTCAGTGACTCTAGGGGACACACAGAAGAGAGTGCAATTCTGATTTATTCAATACAACAGTTCATTTATACAGGTAGTGAGACAGCATTTCCTAGCAGAAAATGCCAGATCGCCACATCACTATGTGTTGTGGTGTTGATGTGTTGGACCCAGAAATGTACATTTGGGAGAACAGTTAAGTTCATGGTGACAAGCAGCCCAGCTGGCACATGCTCAGTGCAGCCTGATTCCAGGAGTGCTTCCTCACATCTTCCCCTTTTGTGTTTTCCTCCCACAGCCTCAAAGAGAATTATAGAAGAGATGGTCTATTATCTTCATCTGACCTGAATGTCCAGCACTGTGTATAAAAGTACAACAACCAATCAATGCCCAAGTAAGAACAATACACAGAAAACCAACCAGTAACCATAAGGAATAAACATAAGGAATACTCAAACCCAATTAGTAAACACCGATGCCCAATTTTTGTACAAGTCGGGGTCCCCCAGTGCAGTTGGAAAGGTTGGCGTACACAAGAATGCTGATTAAATAAAAGTCCAGCCCATACTTTCTAGGATAACATAGTTCAACCCCCCCCCGAATTTGGCACTTAAAAGCTGGCATAACACTTCGTCCAAGGTCCCTGGACCATGGAGAATGGGGCAAGAGATTGAAAATTAAAATGATCCATTTCTATTTGAAGTGGAATATTGTACCCTTGGGTCTGTCCATGCTTTGATTTCAATGGGCTGGCAGCTCATTGAGGGATCATTTTTAAATCTAACAAAACAAATTGTCAAGAAGTAAAGACACTTAAACCTTGATATCATAATAAGTTATGTTATGAGCAAAGACACAAATATTTGGGATTATAATTTAGTTTAGGCACCCACATGGTGGCTAAGAACCATCTGTAACTCCAATTCCAGGAGAACTCCAGTTCCAGGGGAATCCGACTCCCTATTCTGACCTCTGCGGCATTGCACAACACGGGTACACAAACCTACATGCAGACAGTACACTCATACACATACAAAAGTAAATAAAATTAAAATAATAATAGTAGTATTAATAAAGCTGTCTGTTGAATGAAGGTTGGATTCGGTTTCTACTTCTTTATCATCACAGTATATTGATTGCCTGCACCTGTTTAAGGCAGGCAGGCAGGGCAGGCAGGTAGGGTCATCAGGCAGGCAGGCACCAGAGTCAAGCAAGGAGTCAATCAAGCAATGCCTATTGAGAAGAGAGGAAGGCGTTGGGCTTCCCCTGGAACTGGAGCACCAAAGGGTCCTGCTTAGACGTAAAGAATTTATATGCCACACATACAAATGGTAGTGGAATGCATGGGAAGGGGGAATAGAAACAATCCCCATGACAAAGAGGGAAAGAGAGAGAGAGAGAGAGAGAGAGAGAGAGAGAGAGAGAGAGAATTGAACTTAAATTTCTGCACAGCCAAGAAAGAAACATGTCAACAGATCACCTAGACAAGATATGAGAAATTCTGGAGGCTAATAACCACAATAAAGAGAGAGGCAGGCTAAGGAATCGAATGCACGGTTTTCGGAAATTGTTCAGAAATGGCAGAGGGAAGCGGGTGTGGGGGCGCACGCCTTTAATCCTAGCAGAGGCAGACGGATCTTTGTGAGTTTAAGGCCAGCCTGTCTACAGAGTGAGTTCCAAGACAGCTGGGGCTACAGGGAGATCCTGACTCAAAAAGGCCCAAACAAGCAAACAAACAAAATGGCGGAGGATGCACTTGTTTGTTTTTGTTTTGAGGCAGGCTATCCGGAATCAGGATATCCTCTGAGGTTATCCGGAATTGGGCTCCTCGGAGGCTAGTGGGAATCAGGTTGGCTTGCTGCTCCCCTGCCTGTCCCCAAACAGACAGACAACATTTTCCTCCTCTGTCTGCCTAGATTCTGCTTTACTGCCCCACAGAGATCCAACTGCCACTGGCCCTGCCTCTCAAGTGAGAGCTGGGATTTTTTTATTTTTATTATTATTATTTTTTGCGGAGGAGTCTCTTTGACACGGGGGTCTCCCTGTAGCCTCAGCTGGCCTGGAACTCTGGTTGGTCCTGTGAAATCCATGAGGCTGGAGCTATTGTCGGATGTGGTGGCACATGCACTTGATCCTAGCACTTGGGAGGCAGAAGTAGGCGGATCTCTGTGAGTTCAAGGCCAGCCTGGTCTACAGAGCAAGTTCCAGGACAGTCAGAGTTCCAGGGAGTCCCTGCCTCTAAAAGACAAAAGAAAGAAAGAAAGAAAGAAAGAAAGAAAGAAAGAAAGAAAGAAAGAAAGAAAGAAAGAAAGAAAGAAAGAAAGAAAGAAAGAAAGAAAGAAAGAAAGAAAGAAAGAAAGAAAGAAAGAAAGAAAAAAGAGACTATTATGAGGAAGAGATTAGCTTCTCCAGTTTGCCTGAGAAAAGATTTAGGGGCCTTACAGTCCCTGAGTAGCCCAGGGGTCAGTCCTGGGAAATTACGCTGTTATGTGAAGACATTTTTGTTCTGCAACAGTCCTAAGGTCAAACACTCACTCTGAAAATCAGAAATCGTTAGTAATTGCACACAATTACCAACAGGTGACACCCGTTCCCCTTAACATTGGAAGAATGAGTGGGTCTTGTCCTTTCTGTGTTAGTTTGCTACAATCTATGAGGTCAAACGTGGTTTTTTGTGTTTTTTTGTTTGTTTGTTTTGTTTTGGAGGTGATGTGTCTTTTTGAGACGGGGTCTCCCTGTAACTCCAGCTGGTCTGGAACACACTACGGTGACCAGGTGACTTTGTTTCTTTGTTTGATTATTATTATTATCAGTATTTTTGAGAAAGGGTCTCCCTTTAGTCCTAGCTGGCCTGGAACCCGCTCTGTAGACCAAGGCTTAGTGGCTGAAACTGCGTTTGTTTGTTTGTTTGTTTGTTTGTTTGTTTGTTTGGGCTTGTTATGGTGTAATAGGGTCATTTCACCAGAGAAGAGAACTGGTGCAGACACAAAAGGAAACAGATGGAAAAAGGCTTTAGTTAGTCGGTTGCAGATTACTGTACACCAATATTAAGTCCAGGATTTGTAGGTAACTCCAAGTTACAGTTAGGAGATGTTTCTGTAGGAAAAACCCTACCCAGGTGTGAAAAGTACAGTTCAGAAGCCATTGGGGGAGAGAATGAGTTACTTTCTAAGCAACGCCCCCCCTCCACACACACGCACGTGCTGACCTGTTCTTCTCACACTCATGTCCCCGCTCAGTTAATTAATTTTTTTTTATTCACATACTTTAAAGTATGGGCAGCCACGCCCCAGGCTATGGCTTTTTTGTTTCCATGGCCCCAGCTGGCCTGGAACTCTCTAGTTAACCAGGATGGAAGGTAAATTGTAAATTAATGTAATTAGAATGAATTTTAAATAAATAAATAAATAAATAAATAAATAAATAAATAAATAAGCTGTTTCATGTGTATTTCTGCCCTATCTTCAGATTTCTAAGTCCTGTACAGGAAGATTGTTATCTATGCAATGCTGCAGTAAATTCTGGTTATTTCACACTTTGTTTATTCATATACAGCCTACTATAACTTGATAAATCATTTCGCTATTTCAACATTTTAGTAATAGAAATTTAAGTCGGGGCTGGAGAGATGGCTTGCTCAGTGGTTAAGAGCACCGACTGCTCTTGCAGAAGACCTGGGTTCGATTAACAGCACCCGCATGGTGGCTAAGAACCGTCTTTAACTCCAGTTCCAGGGGAATCCAACACCCTCTTCTGACTTCCACTGCATTCCATGACACGGATGCACCAACCTACATGCAGCAGTACACTCATACACATAAAGAAATTAATAATAATAATAACAAAGAAAAAAAAACCAAACAAACAAAAAAGAAAATCCCTGACAAAGCACTGTTGTTTTCATTTGGAGAATAGACTGTTTTATTATGTATTTTCTCTGTAAGGTTCAGAATCTGCAATTCAATTCATCACAAAACTGTTGGGATTCCAAAGGTATTTGAAGGACTGTGGCAATAGTCTGTGTTATTTGGGGAATCTCTTGGACCCTGACCAACAAACTGTGTGGAGGTTTCTCCTGTCTGGCAATGTATTTCTCCTATAGCCTTCAGCTAGACACATGCGCTCATGTGTAGATAATCTATGTGTAGGTTTTTATGCTTACTAATCCATTTCTGATGATATGCTCATTAAAATATTTCTTTTTTTAAAATGATTTGAAGTCTTTTGGGGGTGTTTGTCTCTTTCTTTAAATTTTATTTATTTTTATATGTGTATGAATGTACTGCCTGCATGTAGGTTTGTGCACTCGTGTCGTGAAATGCCTAGGAGGTCAGAAGAGAGTCTCAGATTCCCCTGGAACTGGACTTCTCCTGGAATTGGAGTTAACAGACGGGTCTCAGCTGCCACGTGGGTGCTGGGTATTGAACCTTGGTCCTCTGCAAGAGCAGTCGGTGCTCTTATTCACTATGCTATCTCTCCAGCCCCACTAAAGTATTTCTTAAAGGCCAAGCATGGTGGTGCATGCCTTTAATCCTAACACTCGGCAGGCAGAGGCAGGCTGATCTTTGTGAGTTCAAGGCCAGCCTGGTCTACAGAGTGACTTCCAGGACAGCTGGAGCTCCAGGGAGACCCTGTCTCGAAAAGACCAAACAAAATTTTAAAAATGTTTACACATGAAAAAATTAATATATTTAGAATGAATTATAAATAAGTAAAAATAAAAACCTGTTTCGTGTGTATTTCTGCCCTATCTTCAGTTTTCTAAGTCATGTACAGGCAGATTGTATCTATGAACATGTAAGAAGGACATAATAGCCATAGCTTAGCCTACACGTATTTAGGTAGGACAGCTTCATATTGTGCTGTTCCTGGGGTCCTTCCTCCTCCTGTATGTTCTGCACTTAGAATCATTGATCAGAATTGGAAGTACCATCCGTGCCTTAATGATGGCCTTTGTTTTTTTAGACTTTGTATATATTTATTTACTTAATTGTTTATTCATTTATTTTCCCCCACTTGTTTTATGTGTATGAATGTATTACCTTGTTTTATCTTGGTAGGCCTTTTTTAAAATAATTTTTAAAAATTATTTATTTATTTTAATGTGAATGAATGTACTGTCTGCATGTAGGCTTGTGCACCCGTGTCATGCAATGCCCCGAAGATCAGAGGCAGGCATCAAATTCCTCTGGAACTGGAGTTAACGAAGGTTCTCAGCCACCATGTGGGTGTTGGGGATCTAACCTGGCACTCTTAACTGCTAGACCATCTCTCCAACCCCTTTGCTAGCCTTTGCAAAGACATATGTGTACACCTTTGGTTTCCATAAGGTGCTGGAATTGAAGGAAGGTGTGGGCAACCATGCCCCTGGCTGTGGCTTTTTTTTTTTTGGTCGTTTTGAATAGTGCTTGTCTGTAGCCCCACCCAGCTGGCCTGGAAATTTCTAAATTGTAAAATAATATAGTTTGAATCAATTTTAAATGATTTTATTTAATATTTATTTATTTATTTATTTGCCCCAGCCCGCGGGGTCTTCAACAGGGGCCCGAGGAGAAAGGAACCTGAATGAGAGACAAACCAGACACAAAGAAGGAGACCAAGACAAGATTCTGATCAAGGTCTCAAATTTTATTTTTGTAAGGCAGTAATATATATTGGAGAGGGCAGGAGAAAACAGCCCCAGTTGGCATAGTTTAAGGCCATTAGGTTGCTAGGACCTTTAACTGCCTATTGTTCTCTGGAGAAGTTTATGGGTGGGTGAATTCCCAAGAAGAAGTGGGGTGTTCTTGTCAAACGGGGCATGCTGTCCTAATAGGTTAACTATAAGCTTGATCAGTTGCTTTTTGCTAAATGGGAGAGCCTTAGGGAAACAGAAACCCAAGGTGGCTCTAGATAGCTGTGGCTAGACAGTTGCCTAGTGGCCATAGCTCCCAACATTTATTTATTTATTTATTTATTTATTTATTTATTTATTTATTCTTTTTGCCACAGTGTCTCCCTGTAGCCCCAGCTGTCCCAGAACTCATTGTGGAGACCAGGCTGGCCTTGAACTCACAAAGATCTGCCTTCCTCTCTCTGTCTTCAGAGTGCTAGGATTAAAGGTGTGTTCCACCTTGCCCAACCGGCCTTTCAATTTTAAAGATGAGTTGCCAGTTAAAATCATCAACTCTAATTTTAGCCCTTTGCTAAGGTGGGAGTTTTCATTGTAATAATGCAGAGGGAAGATGTTTTTCTTTTCTTTCCTTTCAAATCTCTTGTCTGAATTAAACATGCAAGAACATAAGTCTCTGAAGGGGTGAGGGTGGGGAGGAGGGAAAGATGAATGGCTTCCCTGTAGTAGCCCCAGCCAGCCTGCTGGAAGTCCCTATCAGGGCAGGCTGACCTTGAACTCAAAGTGAAAGGCCCTTCTTTGCCCCACCCCCCACCCCACCCCCACACCCAAGGCAAGCTTCCAGGCCCAGACTGTAACCAGTAGGACAGCACAGCCATCTTCAGGTCTAAATTAGAAGCAAGACTACCGGCCTTTTGCATCTAGTTCTATCAGAATCCATCTGATTTGATATTTAGCCTCTCTACTTTGAAAAGAAATCTCTCCGGGTGTGGTGGCACACGTCTTTAGGTGGATCTTTGTGAGTTCAATGCCAGCCTGGTCTACACCATGAGTTCCACACCAGCTGGGACCCTGTCTTAAAATGCCAAAATAAAAAAGTAGTTTCATGTTTTCTATCTGCCCAAGTGTTTGTGTGTGTGTGTGTGTGTGTGTGTGTGTGTGTGTCTGTGTCTGTGTCTGTGTCTGTGTCTGTGTAATGGAATGAGATCTAATTGAGTGTTCCTCCCACAGATTTAGATTTCCGGGACCTGTCCAGGAAGAAGATTGTGTTTATGAACATTTAAGAAGCACATTAATAGCAGTAGCTTAGCCTAAACATAAGTCAGCTCTGTTTGAACTAAAGAAGTGTGATGGCAGGCTATGGGCTGGGATTTTGTTGTTGTTGTTGTTGTTGTTGTTGTTGTTGTTGTTCACAGGTCCTTCACCTGCATTGCTCTTTGTGTTCAGGGTTGCTTGGACTATCCGGGGTCTTTTGTGCTTCCATGCAAGTTTTAAGATTTTTCCCCCAATTCTATGAAGTGTGTAACCCTGGGATTCTGATTTGGATTACATTGAATCTCTTTATTACTTTGGGTAGGATTGTCATCTTTACTATATTGATTTTTTTTTCCAATCTATGAGCATGGGAGGTCCTTCAATATTCTGGTGTCTTTCAATCAGCACTCTCTTTTTTTGTCTTTTCGAGACAGGGTCTCCCTGTATCTCCAGCTGCCCTGGAACTCACTCTGTAGACCAGGCTGGCTTTTAACTCACAAAGATCCGCTTTTCTCTGCCTAGGATTAAAGGCATGCGACACCACACCTGGCTTATTCTGGTGTCTTTCAAAAGCTTCCAAGACTTACTTGAAAATTTCATTGTAGATTTATTTATTATTTTATTTATTTATTTATTTATTCATTCATTTACTTTTAAGTCGGGGTCTCCCTGTAGCCCCAGCTGGCCTGGAAATCCTTATGTAGGTGGGCTGGCTGATTTTCATGTCACGGTAACCAATCAGCTGGAATTAAAGGCAGGAGGCATCATGCCTTGCTATGGCTATTTATTTATTTATTTATTTATTATTTAATTTGTGTTCGTGTGTGTGTGTGTGTGTGTGTGTGTTTGAAAAGCAGTTTCCTTGGAGCCCCAGCTGGCCTGGAACTCTGTATAATCAGTGGGCTGGCCTGGAACTCAAGAGAGTTCCTCTGGCATGCTGGGATTAAAGGCCTGGGCAACTCCATTTGCAAGACAAGGAAGACAGCTGCTTCTGGTAAAGTGACTTGGAGGTACGCTTCAGGGTCAGAGCTGTCCATACCACATACCAGGCCAGCAATCTGTGTAGGCCCCATTTCCGTACTTTTTATGCCTAAGACAACCACCTCCATCTTTTCAGCTGTTCAGGTCATTAAGAAAACAAAAGAAAACAGAAAACAGGGGGAAAAAAGGAAGCTCGGGTAAGTCACAGGTGCCACCCTCCTGCCCCTTCCTTGGTTTTCATTTGCACAGTGGCTGGCATGTCAGGATGATGGAGGAGAATGGTTTGAGCACCTCAGCCTTCCCCTCCAGGGGTGGACTCTCATACATGCAGGCGATACACTTGTATATCCACATAAAAGAAATGTAATCAATTACTAAAATATATTTATTTTTATTTTTTAGTTTTTTGGTTTTATGTGTATGAATGTATTACCTTGTTTTATCTTGGTAGGCCTTTGAAAAGACATGTATCTTTCTTGCTTCCATATGATTCCCAGCACCCACATGGTGGCTAAGAACTGTCTTTGACGCCAGTTCCAGGGGAATCCGACAGTACACGCATACACATAGAAAGTAATAAGCTAATAAGCCCAGCGTGGTGGCACATGCCTTTAATCCTAGCACTTGGGGGGCAGAGACAGACAGATCTTTGTGAGTTCAAGGCCAGCCTGGTCCACAGAATGATTTCTAGTCCAGCTGAGACCCTGTCTCAAAACAAAAGGTAGTTTTCATTTTTCTATCTGCCAAAAGTGTACAGCTTCCTCCCCCTTTGTTGTCTGTAAGGATGTTGCTGTCAGGATTTTCCACATGGACATATGGGAGGATTTTGGTTTGTTTGATTTTTTGGATGATTTTCTGTCAGTTCTATTCTATTATTTTTCTTTTTTTTTTAATTATTTTGGCAGGGGTGAACTCTCATATATGAGGGCGATCCACTCGTACATACGCATAAACATAAAAGATTACTGAAATTCTCCCTATGGAGACCAACCAGGCTGAGCTTGAACTCACAGTGTTGGGCCTGTCTCTGCCTCTGGGTGTGGAGAATGAGGGAAGGTGTGGGCAACCATGCCCCCGGAAATATCTTTTTTTTTTTTTTTTTGGTCCTTTTGAAAAGTGTTTTTCTGTAGCCCCACCCAGCTGGCCTGGAATTCTCTAAATTCTAAATTAATATAGCTTGAATCAATTTTAAATGATTTTTAAACTTTATTTGTTTATTTATTTATTTATTTATTTATTATTTATTTATCTATTTATTCTTTTGGCCACGGTGTCTCCCTGTAGCCTGAGCTGGCCCGGAACTCATTGTGGAGACCAGGCTAGCCTTGAACTCACAAAGATCTGCTTGCTTCTCTCTGTCCTCAGAGTGCTAGGATAAAAGGCCTGTGCCACCACAAGCCCCGCCCGGCCTTTCAGTTCTAAAGATGAGCTGCCAGTTTTAACCACCAACTCTAATTTTAGCCCTTTGATAAGGTGGGAGTTTTCATTGTAATAATGCAGAGGGAGGATGTTTTTATTTTTCTTTCAAATCTCTTGTCTGAATTAAACATACAAGAACATAAGTCTCTGGATGGGTGAGGGTGGGGAGGAGGGAAAGAAAGATGAATGGCTTCCCTGTAATAGCCCCAGCTGATCTGCTGGAAATCCCTATCAGGGCAGGCTGACCTTGAACTAAAAGAAAAAGGCCCTTCTCTACCTCCCCACCCCACCCCACCCCCAACCCCATCCCCGAGGCAAACTTCCATGCCCAGCCTGTAGCCAGAGGNTTTAAGTATTTGGACATTTTAAGGACTGTGGGGCTTTTAAGGTTGTACTGTCTTAGGTTGTGATTAATGTTAACATCATACTTTGGGGATAAGAACTGGAAAGGTGGTGGTTTAATAGTGATGTGTTTTGTGTGTCAAGTTGACAAGGGGTCAATTGTGCTGGATAGCTTTAGTGTCAACTTCACACACCCGGGTTGAGGGAGCCTCAATTGGGGAATTGGCTCCATTGGACTGGTCTGTGGCCACATCTGTGGAGTATTGTCTTGATGGTCGAGCAGTGTGGTAGGGCCCAGCCCACAATGAGTGGTGCCACCCTGGGCAGGTGGTGGTGTACAGTATAAGAAGGCAGGCTGGGCATGAGCCAGGGGAGCAAGCCAGTGAACAGCATTCCTCCATGCCCTGTACTTCAGATGCTGCCTCCAGGTTCCTGCTCTGAGTTCCTGCCTTGGGCTCCCTAAGTGATGAACTGTGACCCGGGAGATGTGAGCTGAATAAACCCTTTCCTCCCCAAGTTGGTGTTGGTCAGAGTGTTTTGTCACAGCAATGGAAGACAAACTACAACAATGTATATTTTTTTCTTTCAAATCTCTTGTCTGAATTAAACATACAAGAACATAAGACTCTGGAGGGGCGAGGGTGTGGAGGAGGGAAAGAAACACAAATGTCTTCCCTGTAGTAGCCCCAGCGGTCCTGCTGGAAATCCCTATCAGGGCAGCCTGACATTTAACTCAAAGTGAAAGGCCCTTCTCTGACTCCCCACCCCAACCCACACCCACCCTCACCCCGCGGCAAGCTTCCAAGCCCAGCCTGTAACCAGGGGGACAACACAGCCATCTTCAGGTCTAAATTAGAAGCAAGACTACCAGCCTTTCGCATCTAGTTCTAATCAGAATCCATCTGATTTGATATTTAGCCTTTCTGTTTTGAAAAGTTGTCTCCAGGCTGGAGAGATGGCTCAGATGTTAAGAGCACCCACTGACGGCTCTTGCACAGGATTCCGGTTTGATTCCCAGCACATACATGGCGGCTAAGAACCCTCCTTGACTCTAGTTCCAGGGGAATCTGACACCTTCTTCTAAAATGCTTGGCATGTCTGAGAAAACAGAGACTGAGACAGTGGACACATCTGAGACCACAGGGACTCAGACCTTGAACGTGTCTTAGACAACGGAGACTGAGACAATGGACATGTGTGAGATAGCAAGGTTTGAGAGAGTGGACATGTCTGAGACAACAGAGACTGAGACAGTGGACATATCTGAGACAACAGGGACTGAGATAGTGCACATGTCTGAGACAACACTGACTGAAACAGTGGACATTTCTGAGACAACAGAGACTGAGACAGTGGACATGTCTGAAACAAAAGGTACTGAGACCATGGCCCTATTGAGACAATGGGAACTGAGACCATGGGCATGTCTGAGATAACAGGGACTGAGACAGTGGATATGTCTGAGACAACAGGGACTGAGATAGTGCACATGTCTGAGACAACACTGACTGAAACAGTGGACATGTCTGAGACAACACGGACTTAGACATTGGACAGGTCTGAGACAACAGGGACTGAGATAGTGGACATGTCTGAGAAAATAGACACTGAGACAGTGGACATGTGTGAAACAACAGGGAATAAGACACTGGACATGTCTGAGACAACAGGGACTGAGACAGTGGACACATCTGAGTCAAAAGGGTTGTTGACAGGGGACATGTCTGAGACAATAGAAACTAAGACAGTTGATATATCTTTGCCAGTGGACACGTCCTGTCTGGGATGACAGCAACTGAGACATTGGACACATCTGAGACAACAGGGACTGAGACAGTGGACACATCTGAGACAATCAGGTCTGAGGCAGTGGATATGAATGAGACAACAGGGACTGAGACAGTGGATATGTCTGAGATAACAGGGACTGAGAGAGTGAACATATCTGAGAAAACAGGGAATGAGACAGTGGACATGTCTGAGACAAAAGGGACTTAGACAATGGACACATCTGAGTCAACAGGGCCTGAGACCTTGGACATGTCTGAGACAACAGGGACTGACACAGGGGATATGTCTGAGACAACACATATGTCTGAGACAAAAGGGACTGAGATAGCAGATATGTCTGGGACAACAGACACCGAGACAGTGAACATGTGTGAAACAACAGGGAATGAGACAGTGCACATGTCTGAGACAACAGGGACTGAGAGTGTGGACACGTGTGAGTGAACAGGGTTCGAGACAGTGGACATGTCTGAGACCATAGAGACTGACAGAGTTGACATATCTCAGCCAGTGGAAAAGTCCTGTCTGAGATGACAGCAACTGAGACAGTGGACACATATGAGACAACAGGGACTGAGACAGTGGAAACATCTGAGACAACAGGGACTGAGACAGTGGACACATCTGAGAGAAAAAGGACTGAGATGGTGAGCATATCTCAGACAACAGGGACTGAGACATTGAACATGTCTGAGACAACAGAGACTGAGACAGTGGACATGTCTGATACGACTGCAACTAAGAGTGTGTTCATATCTGAGACAATGGGGACTGAGGCAGGTGACATGTCTGAAACAAGAAGGACTGAGTCAGTAGATATATCTGAGACAACCGGGACTGAGACTTTGGACATGTCTGCGACAACAGGGAATGAGACATTGGAAATGCCTAAGACAACAGGGACTGAGACAGTGGACATGTAGGAGACAACAGAGACTGACACTGTAGACATGTCTGAGACAACAGGGACTGACACCATGGACATGTCTGAGAAAACGGGAACTGAGACCTTGGACCTGTCTGAGACATGAGGGACTGAGACAGTGGACACATCTGAGACAAAAGGGACTGAGACAGTGGACACTTCTGAGACAACAGGAAAGGAGACCTTGGACATGTCTGAGAAAACAGGGAATAAGACATTGGACATGTCTGATACTGCAGGACTCAAGCACTGGACATATCCGAGAAAACCAGGACTGAGACTTTGGACATGTCTGAGACAACAGGAACTGAGATATTGGAAGTGTCTGAGACAACAGGGACTGAGACAGTGGACACTAATGAGATAACAGGGACTGAGACCTTGGACATATTTGAGAAAACAGGGAATCAGACATTGGACATGTCTGAAACTGCAGGGACTCAGACACTGGACGTATCTGAGACAACCGGGACTGAGACTTTGGACATGTCTGAGACAAAAGGGGCTGAGACATTGGAAATGCCAGAGACAACAGGGACTGAGCCAGTGGACATGTCTGAGACAACAGGGACTGACACCGTGGACATGTCTGAGACAACAGGGACTGACACCGTGGACATGTCTGAGACAACGGGTACTGAGTCTGTGGACCTGTCTGAGACATCAGGGACTGAGACAGTGGACATGTCTGACACAACAGAGATTGAGATAGTGGACATGTGTGAGACAACACTGACTGAGACAATGGACATGTCTGAGACAGCAGGGACTTAGACATTGGACATGGCTGAGAAAACAGGTACTGAGACAGTGGACATGTCTGGGAGAACAGGTACTGAGACAGTGTACATGTATGAGAAAACCGGGACTGAGGTAGTGCACATATCTGAGACAGAAGCGAATGAGGCTGTGGACATTTCTGAGACAACAGGGACTGAGACTGTGGATATATCTGAGACAACATGGACTGAGAGAGTGGACAAAACAGAAATTGAGACAGTGGACATGTCTGAGACAACAGAGTCTGTTGGCAGCCTACCACACAATGTGTGCTGGACCACGCCCTAAGGTGGCTCTGACTTCCTGAGTTGCTAGAACAACTACAAGCCGTTTCCCGCCGTTGCCTTTGCATTGGGCAAACTGCGCTCCCGGGCCCGAGCTCTCTGGGCCCGCGCCTTGGGCATGCTAATGAGGCATCGGACGGTGCACCAATCCAGAGCATACCCGAACCCTCTAGACTGCTATTTAAGCAGTGCTTCTGCCCCATTTCGGGGTCCTTCTCACAAAAGAGCTGTGCACAATAAATATTACCACAGAAGAATCCTGTTGTCCGCGTGAAGTTCTTGCCAGCGAGACTACAGCGCGCGGGACAAGTGGTGCCGAAGACCCGGGAACCTGACATTGTCGCTGGCGCCGAGAGGACCCTTCACTTGGTTGAAGAGGGTTCAGAACTGTGGCCAGGTAAGTTAAGTTCTGAGAGATATGCATTTCTCTGACGATCTAGAGGGATTGGAAGCTTGCCTAATTATTTTATTGGCTGTTGTAATTGTCCTTGTACCATTGTTTAAAGAAGAAATTAGGGAAGGACAACAAGCCCTTGCGGACTTTCAGGAAAGCATGTCAGAAACAGAACGGAGTGAAAGGTTAGATGCGCATTCAAAGAAAAAAGAGGATGCTAGCGAGATTATTAATAAAGGTACCTTATACCCATTTAGAGACCTACAAGCCCTGACATTAAATGATTCAGATTCTAATGAAAAATTACCGCTATCTGAGGAGGAGGAATTAGAGGAGGAAGCAGCCCGGTACAAAAATGAACACTTTCGCCCCGCCCGGCGAAAGAAAAGGTTAAAACTGAAAGTAAACAGGTCCCATAGCTTTCCCGCTCCCCTGCCTTCGGCTCCTCCGCCTTATGCATCTGGGAAATGCTCCACCTCCTTTTGTTCCCCGGAGGCGCGACATGCCATGAGGCAAATGTTCCCAATCTGCGTTTGTGTAGTTTGGTGCTTTGTTCAAAGTTAAGTGTTTTCAAAAAAGTATGTTTTGCATGTATTTTTTTACAGTCTTAAATTTTGACTGCTGAAAAGTTTCTATTGTACAAAACTTCATTTAAAAGGTTTTTCTACTGAATCCAGGGTATTCTGAAGATCGAAGCCTGTGTGTAAATGCTACCAAATGGCAAAAACCAACAATAAACCATTTGATTTTTACTTTTTTTCTAAATATCAATGCTTAACCAGAGCTATTTCAATTAATTTGTCAGTAGAGATTTAAAAACAGCTACCCATTTATTCCAGGAGTTAAAAACATAACCATATTCAATGAACCTACAAGTTAAGTGTTAAAAATATGCTCTGTGACTCTGTACTACTAGTATTAGAACTAAAAAATCTTCCATGCAGCAAATGCTTAATGCTTTCCATAAATGTGGATTTGTCTGCCTTTATGTAATCTGTATTATATAGAGAAGGGAAAAAGTGTTGCTGATGTTTGCCTTTAAAAGGCTGTTTGTTACAGCCCTTACAAGGGGATAATTGTAGCCGGGCATGGTGGCGCTTGCCTTTAATCCCAGCACTTGGGAGGCAGAGGCAGGCAAATCTCTGGGAGTCCCAGGACAGCTGGGGGATACTGTCGGTGTTCCCAAGGCCAATGCCAGTTCGTCATGATGCTAAACTCTTTCCCCGCCTCTTTAGTACTAATCCATCTTTAGATGTACCCTATTTGCCTTTAGATATAGAACTAGCTAACATTAATAAAAATAAAAGCTTCATATTAAGTGGCAGCTTGTGCTTCCATAAGGTAAGTAATATAAATGACAGCTCAGAATGTGTTCAAATGTATAATCAAACTGCTGCATGGTTTGATGCCCCTGATACGCCTGGGAGGGCCAATGATGATGGCCTATCTCTCAGCCAAAGGGTCCAGTTCAACCTAAATGGTCACCCTTCTGTACTGGCCGGAGGGAAACAGCTTTGCCCCCTTGGACAGGATGCCAGTCACGGGGAGTACGCTGGACAATTAACGGCCTTTTAACCTTTTGGAATACTTCTACTACATTTGAACTATGGCAGCTAGCCCAGCTTGGCTGTGAGTGGAAATATTCTGGCCTATGTGTGACCAGCATCCAATATCAAAACTTCACAAGGGCAGCAAATTTGTCTAACCAATTGTCTAGATATCTTTTAGGTAATTGGACTGGAGAATTTGACAGCTTGATGAACCAACTTCGTATGGCTATTGTCACCGTGAACTCGACTAGAGTGGACGCCTCCCTTGCTGAAGGACTGGCCTCCTGGATTACTGCTGCCGTCTCACACTTCAAAGAATGGGCAGGGGTGGCAGGGTTTGGCCTATTTCTATGTGGAGGGATTATAATTATGCTCTGGATTATGTGTAGGCTCCGTGCCCAACATCAGCGCGATAAAGTAGTCATTGCACAGGCCCTTGCGGCTTTGGAAGCAGGCTCCTCCCCAAACATTTGGCTTAGTATGCTGGAGAAGTAGTCAATGACGGGTAAGACCTGCTGCAAGTATTACCAACCTAAGACAGGGAACAGACCAAAAGCTGTCTGTCCACCCCACGACGGGTAAGGAATACCTCTGCAGAGGCAACCTAAGACAGGCACTCTCCCAGCCAATTTTAATAGAGTCTCTGACAGGTCATGTCGCAGCTGCGGCCCAGAGACCTTGCTCTATTAAAACAGAAAGGGGGAACTGTTGGCAGCCTACCACACAATGTGTGCTGGACCACGCCCTAAGGTGGCTCTGACTTCCTGAGTTGCTAGAACAACTACAAGCCGTTTCCCGCCGTTGCCTTTGCATTGGGCAAACTGCGCTCCCGGGCCCGAGCTCTCTGGGCCCGTGCCTTGGGCATGCTAATGAGGCATCGGACGGTGCACCAATCCAGAGCATACCCGAACCCTCTAGACTGCTATTTAAGCAGTGCTTCTGCCCCATTTCTGGGTCCTTCTCACAAAAGAGCTGTGCACAATAAATATTACCACAGAAGAATCCTGTTGTCCGCGTGAAGTTCTTGCCAGCGAGACTACAGCGCGCGGGACAAGAGTCTGAGACAGTTGACATTTCTGAGACAGTGGAGATGTACTGTGTGAGAAGACAGAGACTTAAACAGTTTACACATCTGAGAGAACTGGGACTGAGAGTGGACACATCTGAAACAACTGGGACTGAGACAGTGGATATATCTGACACAAAAGGGACTGAGAGTGTGGACATGTCTGAGACAACAGGGACTAGTAACTGGTACATGTCTGAGACAACAGGGAATCAGACCTTGGACCTGTCTGAGACTTCAGGGAACAAGCACTGGACATATCTGAGAAAACAGGGACTGAGACTTTGGCCATGTCTGAGACAACAGGTATTGAAACATTGGACATGCGTGAGACAACAGGGACTGAGACAGTTGACATGATTGAGACAATAGGAAATGAGACCATGGACATGTTTGAGACAACAGGGACTGAGAGAGTGGTCATGTTTGAGACAACAGGGACAGAGATAGTGGACATGTCTGAGACAAAACGGACTGAGACAGTGGACATGTCTGAGACAGCAGGGTCTGAGATCTTGGACATGTCTGAGACCACAGGGATTGAAACATTGGACATGCATGAGACAACAGGGACTGAGACAGTGGACATGTCTGAAACAACAGGGACTGAGAGAGTGGACATGACCTGGCAAAAAAGGGCCTGATGCAGTAGAAATGTCTCAGACATCAGGGATTGAGACCTTGAACATGTCAGAAAACATGTACTGAGACAGTGGATCTGTGTGTGACAACAGGTTCTGAGAATGTGGACATGTCTGTGACAACAGGGGCTAAGACCATGGACACGTCTGAAACAATGGAGAATGAGACTGTGGAAATGTCTGAAACAACAGCACCTGAGTCAGTGGACATGTCTGAGAGAACAGAGAATGAGACAGTTGACATGTCTGAAACAACAGGGACTGAGACAGTGGTCCTGTCTGAGTCAACACTGACTGAGACAATGGACATGTCTGAGACAACAGGGACTTAGATATTGGACATGTCTGAGACAACAAGGAAGGAGACAGTGGACATGTCTGAGACATCAGGGGCTGAGACAGTGTACCTGTATGAGAAAACCTGAACTGAGGCAATGGACATGTCTGATACAACAGAGACTGAGACCTTGGACGTGTCTGAGACAACAGGGACTGCGACCATAGACATGTCTGAGACAACAGGGACTGAGATAGTAGACATTTGTGAAACAACAGAAACTGAGACAGGTTACATGTCTAAGACAACAGGCACTGACACAGTGGACACCTTTGAGACAACAGGTTTTGAGACAGTGGACAACAGAGAATGAGACAGTTGACATGTCTGAGACAGTGGAGATGTCCTGTGTGAGAAGACAGAGACTTAAAGAGTGGACACATCTGAGACAAGAGGGATGGAGACAGAGGACACATCTGAGACAACAGGGACTGGGACCTTGGACATGTCTGAGACAACAGGGAATCAGACATTGGATTGTTTGAGACTTCAGGGACTCAGACACCAGACATATCTGAGACAACTGGGACTGAAATTTTGGACATTTGTGAGACAACAGGGACTGAGATATTGGAAATGCCTGAGACAACAGGGACAGAGACAGTGATCATGTCTGAGACCAGAGGTACTGATACTGTGGACATGTCTGAGACAACAGGGACTGACACCGTGGACATGTCTGAGATAACAGGAACTGATACTTTGGACATGTCTGAGACAACAGGGACTGAGACAGTGGACATGTCTGAGACAACAGGGATTTAGACATTGGACAGGTCTGAGACAACAGGCACTGATACCTTGCACTTGTCTGAGAAAACAGGAATTTAGACACTGCACATGTCTGAGGCAACAGGGACTGAGACAGTGGACATATCTGAGACAACAGGGATTGTGACAGTGGACATGTCTGAGAAAACAGCCCCTGAGACCGAGGACATGTGTGAGACAACAGGGACTGAGAATGTGGACATGTATGAGACAACAGGTACTGAGACCTTGGACTTGTCTGAGGCAACAGGGAATAAGATATTGGACTTGTCTGAGACTGCAGGGACTCAGACACTGGACACATCTGAGACAATCGGGACTGAGACAATTCATATGTCTGAGAGAACAGGGACTGAAATAGTGGACATGTCAGAAACAACAGGGACTGAGACAGTGGACATGTCTGAGATAACACATATATCTGAGACAACATGGTCTGAGACAATGGACATGTCTGAGACAACAGAGACTGAGTCAGTGGACATTTCTGAGACAACAAAATATGTGAGAAAACTAAGTCTGAGACCATGGACATGTCTGAGACAACAGGCACTGTGACAGTGGACATGTGTGAAACAACAAGTAATGAGACATTGGACATGTCTGAGACAAGAGGGACTGAGACCATGGACATGTCTGAGAAAACAGGGACTGAGACAGTGGACAAATCTGTGACAACCGGGACTGAGACAGTGGACACATCTGAGACCACAGGGACTGAGACAGTGGACATGTCTGAGACAACAGGTACTGAAACCTTTGACATGTCTTAGAAAAGAGTGAATCAGACATTGGACATGTCTGAGACTGCAGGGACTCAGACACTGGACATATCTGAAACAACCGGGTTTGAGACTTTGGACATGTCTGAGACAACAGGGCCAAAGACATTGGAAATGCCTGAGACAACAGGTACTGAGACTGTGGACATGTCTGGGACAACAGGGACTGACACAGTGGTCATGTCCGAGACAACGGGAACTGAGACGTTTTACATGTCTGAGATAACAGCAACTGAGACTGTGGACATGTCTGAGACAACACTGACTGAAACAGTGGACATGTCTGAGACACCAGGGACTTAGACATTGGACATGTCTGAGACAACGCGTACTGAGACAGTGGACATATTTGAGACCACAAGGACTGACACAGTGGATATGTCTGAAACAATAGGGACTGAGACTGTGGAAATGTCTGAGACAACAGTGATTGAGACAGTGGATATGTAGGTTACAACTGCGAATAAGAGCATTTTCATGTCTGAGACAATGAGGATTGAGACAGGCGACATCTGAAACAACAGGGACTGAGACTGTAGATATATCTGAAGCAACAGGGACTGAGACAGTGGACATGTCTGCGACAACAAGGACATAGAGAGTGGACACATCTAAGAAAATGGGCACTCAGAGAGTCGACATGTCTGAAGCAACAGGGACTGAGACAGTAGATATATCCGAAACAACAGGGAATGAGACAGTAGATATATCTGAAACAACAGGGACTGAGACAACAGGGATTTAGACATTGGATATGTCTGAGACAACAGGGACTGAGTCACGGGACATGGCTGAGACAAAAGGGACTGAGACAGTGGACAAGTGTGAAACAACATGGAGTGAGACATTGGACATGTCTGAGACAAAAGGGACTGAGACAGTGGACACGTGTGGGTCAACTGGGTTGAGACCATGGACATGTCTGAGACAACAGTGACTGAACAGTGGACATGGCTGAGACAACAGGCACTGAGACAGTGCACAAGTATGAAACAACAGGGAACGAGACAATGGACATGATTGAGACAACAGGGAATCAGACATAGGAAATGTCTGAGACTGCAGGGACTCAGACACGGGACCTATTTGAACTAACCGTGACTGAGACTTTGGACATGTCTGAGACAACAGGGATTGAGACAGTGGACATGGCTGAGACAACAGGCACTGAGACAGGGGACAAGTATGAAACAACAGGGAATGAGACGATGGACATGTCTGAGACAACAGGGAATCAGACATTGGAAATGTCTGAGACTGCAGGGACTAGGATATTGGACATGTCTGAGACAACAGGTACTGAGACCGTGGACATGTCTGGGACAACAGAGATGGACAGTGGACATGTCTGAGACAACAGGGACTTACACAGTGGACGTCTGACACAATGGGAATTGAGACCATGGATCTGTCTGAGAAACCAGGGACTGAGACAGTGGATATGTCTTACACAACAGGGTTTGAGATAGTGGACATGTCTGAGACAATACTGACTGAGACCATGGACATGTCTGAGACAACAGGGACTTAGATATTGAACATGTCTGAGACAACAGGGAATGAGAGAGTGGACATGCCTGAGACATCAGGGACTGAGACAGTGAACCTGTATGAGAAAACCGGGACTGATGCAGTGGACATATCTGAGACAACAGAGACTGAGACCATGGACATGTCTGAGACAATGGGGACTGAGACTATGAACATGTCTGAGACAACAGGGACTGAGACAGTAGACAGGTGTGAACCAACAGAAACTGAGACAGGGGACATGCCTGAGACAACAGGGACTGAGACAGTGGACACGTTTGAGACAACAGGGTTTGAGACTGTGGCCATGTCTGCAACAACAGAGACTGAGACAGGTGATATGTCTGAGACAGTGGAGATGTCCCATGTGACAAGACAGGGACTTAGAGAGTGGACACATATGAGACAACAGGGACTGAGAGAGTGAACACATCTGAGACAACAGGGAATGAGATAGTGGACATATCTGAGAAAACAGGGACTGAGAGAGTGGACATGTATGAGACAACAGGGAATGGGGCCATACACATGTCTGACACAACAGGGAATCAGATATTGGACCTGTTTGAGACTTCATGGACTCAGACACGGGACATATCTGAGACAACCGGGACTGAGATTTTGGACATGTGTGAGACAACAGTGACTGAGACATTGGAAATGCCTGAGACAACAGGGACTGAGACAGTGGACATGTCTGAGACAACTGGTACTGAGACCGTGGACATGTCTGAGACAACAGATACTGACACCGTGGACATGTCTGAGATAACAGGAACTGAGACGATGGACATGTTTGAGGCAACAGGTACTGAGACCGTGGACATGTCTGAGAAAACAGGGACTGACACCATGGACATGTCTGAGATAATGGGAACTGAGGCCATGGACATGTCTGAGAAAACAGGGATTTAGACATTGGACATGTCTGAGACAACAGGGACTGAGACAGTGGACATATCTGAGATAACAGGGATTGAGACAGTGGATATGTCTGAGACAACAGGTTCTGAGACCATGGACATATCTGAGACAACAGAGACTGACACTTTGGACATTTATGAAACAACTGGGGATGAGAGAGTGGATATGTTGGTGACAAAGGGGACTGAGACAGAGGACAAGTCAGAGAGAACAGGGTTCGAGGCAGTGGGCATGTCTGAGACAATGGAGACTGAGAAGATTTACATATCTGAGACAGTGGACTTGTCCTGTCTTAGAAGACAGGAAATTAAACTGTGGACACATACTGGATAACAGGGGCTGAGACAGTGGACATATCTGAGACAACAGGGACGGAGACAGCGGACATGTTGGAGACAACAGGGACTGAGATATTGGATATGTCTGAGACAACAGGGAGTTGGACAGTGGACACATCTGAGACAACCGGGACTGAGACCGTGGACATTTCTGACACAATAGGGAATGAGGCAGTGGACATGTCTGAGACAACAGGGACTGAGACAGAGGACATGTCTGAGACAACACAGCCTGGGACAGTGGACACATGTTAGGAACCTGGACTGAGAGAGTGAACGTATATAAGACAACAGTGACTGAGACAGCAGATATGTCTGAGGCAACATGGACAGGGACAGTGGACATTTCTGAGACAACAGGGTCTGAGACCTTGGACTTGTCTAAGACAACAGGGAGTGACACAGTGGACAAGTTTGAGGCAACAGTGACAGAGACAGTGGACATGTCTGAGACAACAGGGACTGAGACAGTGGACATGTCTGAGAACTCTGGGACTCAGAACTTGTACATGTCTGAGACCACAGGGAATGAGATATTGGACATGTCTGAGACAACAGGGACTCTGACAGTGGACATGTGTGAGACAACAGGGACTGAGACCATGGACATATCTGAGACCACAGGACCTGAGACGCTGGACATGTCTTAGACAACAGGGACTGGGACATTGGACATGTCTGAGACAATAGGGACTGAGACTCTGGACAGGTATGAGACAACAGGGCCTGAGACAGTAGACATGTCTCAGAAAGCAGACATGTCATGTCTGAGACAACAGGGACTTAGAGAGCGGACATGTTTTATACAGTAGAGACTGAGCCAGTGGACATGTCTAAGCCAGTGGACATGTCCGAGCCAGTCGACATGTCATGTCTGAAACAACAGGGACTAAGACAGGGACATGTCTGGGTCAACAAGGCCTGAGAAAGTGGACATGTCTGAGACAACAGTGACTAAGTCTGTGGACATGTCTGAGCAAAGAGGGAATGACATTGGACGTATCTGAGATAATGAGGACTCAGACAGTGGGCATGTCTGAGACAACAGGGAATGAGACAGTGGACATGTCTTGTCTGAGAAAGCAGGGATTGCAACAGTGGATATGTTCTAAAAAATTAGAGATTGAGACACTGGATATGTCTGAGACAACAGGGACTGATACAGTGGATATGTCTGAGACAACAGGGACTTAGAGAGTGGACACATCTAAGACAATGGTGACTCATACAGGCAACATGACTGGAGCGACAGGGAATGAGCCAGTGGATATGTCTGAGACAACACACATATCTGAGACTACAGGGTCTGAGACCATGGACATGTCTGAGACAACAGGGACTGAGACAGCGGACATGTACGAAACAACTGGGACTGAGAGAGTGGACACGTTTCATACAAAAGGGATTGAGACAGTGGACACGTCAGAGACAACAGGGTTGGAGACTGTGGGCATGTCGGGAAAACAGAGACTGAGAGAGATGACATATAGGAGACAGTGGACATGTCTGAGACAACAGGGACTGAAACCGTGGACATGTCTGAGATAACAGAGACTGAGACTTTTGACACGTCTGAAACAACAGGGACTGATACAGTTGGCATGTCTGAGACAACATACATATCTGAGTCAAGAGGGTCTGAGACCATGGACATGAGTGAGACAACAGGGACTAAGACAGTGGACATGTGTGAAACATCTGGGACTGAGACAGTGGTCATGTCTGAGACAAGAGGGACTGGGACAGTGGACAGGTCGGAGACAACAGGGACTGAGACAATGGACATGACTGAGACAATGGGAAATGAGACCTTTTACATGTCTGAGATAACAGGGACTGAGACAGTGGACATGTCTCAGATAACAGGGTCTGAGAGAGTGGATTTGTCTGAGACAACACTGAGACAGCGGACATGTCTGACACAAAAGCTACTTAGACATCGGATATGTCTGAGACAACAGGGACTGAGAGAGGCGACATGGCTGAGACAACAGTGACTGAGACAGTGGACAAGTGTGAAACAACAGGTAATGAGATAGTGGACATATCTGAAACAAAAGGGACTGAGACACTGGACACCTCTGAGTCAACAGGGTTGGAGACCAGGGATATGTCTGAGACCACAGACACTGAGTGGACATGGCTCTGAGACAACAGACACTGAGACAGTGGATAAGTGTGAAATAACAGGGAATGAGACAGTGGGCATGTCTGAGACAACAGGGACTGTGATAGTGGATATGTCTGAGACAACACTGACAGAGAGAGTGGACATGTCTGAGACAACACAAGTACCTGAAACAACAGGGTCTGAGATCATGGACATGTCTGAGAAAACAGGGACTAAGACAGTGGACATGTTTGGGACAACAGGGACTGAGACAGTGGACAAGTCAGTGACAACAGGGCTCGAGACAGTGGACATGTCTGAGACAACAGAGACTGAGACAGTTGACATATCTGAGATAGCAGTCATGTCCTGTCTGAGAAGACAGGAATTTAGACTGTAGACAACTCCTCAACAACAGGGACTGAGATAATGGACAACTCCTCGACAAGAGGGACTGAGACAGTGGACAGGTCTGAGATAACAGAGACTGAGACTGTTTACATGTCTGAGACAGTGGACATGTCTTGTCTGAGAAGACAGGAACTTACACTGCAGACAACTCCTCGACCACAGGCACTGAGACAGTGAACATGTGTAAAGCAACAGGGAATGAGACAGTGGACATGTCTGAGACAACAGGGACTGAGACAGTGGACATGTATGAAACAACTGGAACTGAGAGAGTGGACAATTTGAAACAAAAGGGACTGAGAGAGTGGACACGTTGGAGACCACAGGGTTTGAGACTGTGGGGATGTATGAGAAAACAGAACCTGAGACTGTTGACATATATGAGACAGTGAACACGTCTGAGACCACAGAGACTGAGACAGTGGACATGTCTGAGACAACAGGGACTGAGATTTTGGACACTTTGGAAACAACAGGGACTGATACAGTTGACATGTCTGAGACAACACACATATTGGAGTCAACAGGGTCTGAGACCATGGACATGAATGAGACAACTGGGACTGAGACAGTGGTCATGTCTGAGACAAGAGTGACTGGGACAATGGACACGTCAAAGACAACAGGGACCAAGACAGTGGACGTGTCTGTAACAAGAGGGACTGAGACAGTGGACATGTCTGAGACAACAGGGAATCAGACATTGGAAATATCTGAGACTGCAGGGACTCAGACACTGCACATATCTGAGACAACCGGGACTGAGCCTTTGGTCATGTCTGAGACAACAGGGACTGAGACAGTGGACATGTCTGAGACAAAAGGGATTGAGATAGTGGATATGTCTGAGACAACACTGACTGAGACAGTGGACATATCTAACACAACAGAGATTTAGACATTGGATATGTCTGAGACAACAGGGACTGAGACAGGGGACATGGCTGAGACAACAAGGACTGACACAGTGGACGAGTGTGAAACAACAGAAAATGAGACAGTGGACATATCTGAAACAAAAGGGCCTGAGACACTGGACTCCTCTGAGTCCACAGGGTTTGAGACATTGGACATATCTGAGACAACAGGGACTGAGACAGTGGACATGGCTGAGACAACAGACACTGAGACAGTGGACAAGTGTGAAATAACAGGGAATGAGACAGTGGACATAACAGAGACAATAGGATTTTGTCATTGGATATGTCTGTGACATCAGGGACTGAGACCGTGGACATGTCTGAGAAAACAGGGACTGAGACAGTGGACATGTCTGAGTCAAAAGCGACTGAAACAGTGGACATATCTGAGACAACAGGGACTGAGATACTGGACATGTCTGAAACATCAGGGACTAAGATAAAGGACATGTCTGAGACAAAAGACATATCTGAGATAACAGGGTCTGAGGCCATGGACATGTCTGAGACAACATGGACTGACACAGTGGACATGTATGTAAGAACTGGGACTGAGACAGTGGACATGTTTGACACAAAATGGAATGAGACTGTGGACACGTGGGAAACAACAGGGTTTGAGAAAGTTGGCAGGTCTGAGACAACAGAGACTGAGACAGTTGACATATCTGAGGCAGTGGACATGTCCTGTCTGAGAAGACAGGAACTTAGACTTTGGACACATACTCGACAACAGGGAATGAGACAGTGGACATATCTGTGACAGCATCGACTGAGAAAATGGACATGTCTGAGACAACAGGGACTGAGACAGTGGACATGTCTGAGAGAACAGCGACTGAGATAGTGGACATGTCTGAAACAACAGGGACTGAGACATTGGACATGTCTGAGTAAACACACATATCTGAGACAACAGGGTCTGAGACCATGGACATGTCTGAGACAACAGAGACTGACATAGTGGACATGTATGAAACAACTGGGATTGAGATATTGGACATGTTTGTGACAAAAGGGACTGAGAGAGTGGACATGTCTGAGAGAACAGTCGGAGAGAACAGGGTTCGATACAGTGGGCTAGTCTGAGACAACAGAGACTGAGACAGTTGACATATCTGAGACAGTGGACATTTCCTGTCTTAGAAGACGGGAACTTAGACTGTGGACACAGACTCGACAACAGGGACTGAGACAGTGGTCATATCTGAGACAACAGGGACTGAGACAGCAGACATGTCAGAGGTAACAGTGACTGAGAGAGTCGATATGTCTGAGACAACAGAGACTTGGAGAGTGGACACATCTGAGACAACTGGGACTGAGACCGTGGACATTTCTGAGACAATATGTACTGAGACAGTGGACATGTCTGAGACAACAGGGACTGGGAGAGTGGACATGTCTGAGACAACACAGACTGTGAAAGTAGACACATCTTAGGCACCTGGAATGAGGGAGTGGATGTATATAAGACCACAGGGAATGAGAGAGCAGATATGTCTGAGGCAACATGGACTGCGACAGTGGACATGTCTGAGACAACAGGGTCTGAGTCCTTGTATTTATCTAAGACAACAGGAAGTGACACAGTGGACAAGTTTGGGACAACAGTGACAGAGACAGTGGAAATGTCTTAGACAACAGGGACAATGACATTTGACATGTCTGAGAATACTGGGACTCAGAACTTGTACATGTATGAGACAACAGGGAATGAGATATTGGACATGTCTGACAGAACAGGGACTCAGACAGTGGACACATCTGAGACAACAGGGACTGATACAGTGGACATGTCTGAGACAATGGGAACTGAGACCTTTTACATGTCTGAGATAACAGGGATTGAGACAGTGGACTTGTCCGATATAACAGGGATTGAGATAGTGGATATGTCTGAGACAACACTGACTGAGACAGTAGACATATCTGAGACAACAGGGACTTAGATATTGGATATGTCTGAGAAAACAGGGATTGACACAGAGGACATTTCTGGGACAACAGACACTGAGACAGTGGACAAGTGTGAAACAACAGGGAATGAGACAGTGGACATATCTGAAACAAAGGGACTGAGACACTGGACAACTCTGAGTCAAAAGGGTTTGAGATCATGGATATGTCTGAGACAACAGGAACTGAGACATTAGACATGGCTGAAACAACAGCCACTGAGACAGTGAATAAGTGTGAAATAACAGGAATGAGAGAGTGGACAAGTCTGAGACAACAGGTACTGAGATAGTGGATATGTCTGAGACAACACTGACTGAGAGAGTGGACATGTCTTAGACAACACAAATATCTGAAACAACAGGGACTGAGATCATGGACATGTCTGAGACAACAGGGACTGAGACAGTGGACATGTCTGGCACAACAGGGACTGAGACAGTGGACAAGTCGGTGACAACAGGGTTCCAGACAGTGGACATGTCTGAGATAACAGAGACCGAGACAGTTGACATATCTGAGAAAGTGGACAGGTCCTGTCTGAGAAGACAGGAATTTAGACTGTAGACAACTCCTCGACAACAGGGACTGAGACAGTGGACATATCTGAGACAATAGGGACTGAGACAGTGGACATGTCTGAAAGAACAGGGACTTGGATATTGGACACATCTGAGAGAACTGGGACTGAGACCATTCACATATCTGAAACAACAGGGACTGAGACAATGGACATGTCTGAGACAACAGGGACTGAGACCATGGACATGTCTGAGACAACACGGACTGGGACAGTGGACACATCTGAGGCACCTGGACTGAGACAGTGGACATATACAAGATGAAAGGGACTGAGAGAGTGGACATGTCTGTGGCAACATGGACTGGAACAGTGGACATGTCTGAGACATCAGGGTCTGAGACCTTGGACTTCTCTGAGACAACAGGGACTGACACATTGGACAAGTTTGAAACAACAGAGACAGAGAGAGTGGACAAACCTGAGACAACCAGAATTGAGACAGTGGACATATTTGAGACAAAAGGGATTGAGATAGTGGACGCATCTGAGATAACAGGCTTTGAGACCATGGACATGTCAGAGACAACAGGGACTGGGACAGTGGACATGGCAGAAACAACAGGCACCGAGACAGTTGACAAGTGTGAAACAACAGGGAATGAGACAGTGGACATGTCTGAGACAGCAGGGTCTGAGGAAGTGGACATGTCTGAGACCACAGGGAATGACACAGTGGACATGTCTGAGACAACGGGAACTGAGACCTTTTACATGTCTGAGATAACGGATTGAAACAGTGGACACGTCTGAGACAACAGGGACTGATATAGTGGATATATCTGAGTCAACACTGACTGAGACAGTGGACATGTCTGAGACAACAGGAACTTAGACATGGGAAATGTCTGAGAAAAAGGGACTGAGACAGGGGACATGGCTGAGACAACAGGAACTGAGACAGTGGACAAGTGTGAAATAACAGAGAATGAGACAGTGGATATGTCTGAGACAATAGCGACAGAGACAGTAGACACATCTGATTCAACAGGGTTCGAGACAGTGGACCTCTCTGAGACAATAGAAGCTGAGAAGTTTGACATGTCTTAGCCATTGGACAAGTCGTGTCTGAGATGACAGCTACTGAGAAACTGGACACATCTGAAAGAGCAGGGACTGTGACTGTGGACACACCTGAGACAACTTGGACTGAGACAGAGGACATATCTGAGACAACAGAGACTGAGACAGTTTACTTGTCTGAGACAACAGGGACTGACACAGTGCATATATCTGAAACAGCAGGGTCTGAGATGGTGGACATGTCTGAGACAACAGGGATGAGACAGTGAACATTTCCAATACAACTGCAACTAAGAGGGTGTTCATTTTTTAGATAATGGGGAATGAGACAGGCGACAATTCTCAAACAGCAGGGACCGAGACAGTAGATATGTCTGAGACAACAGGGACTGAAACAGTGGACATGTCTGAAACAACAGGGACTGACACAGTGGACATGTGTGAGACAACAGGGACTGAGATAGTGAACATGACTGAAACAACAGGGACTGAGACAGTGCACATGTCTGAGACAACACACATATCTGAGACTACAGGTTCTCGAGACCATGGACATGTCTGAGAAAACAGAGACTGAGATAGTGGACATGTATGAAACAACTGGGAATGAGAGAGTGGACATGTTTGAGACAAAAGGGACTGAGACAGTGGACATGTATGAGACAACAGGGACTGAGACTTTGAACACGTCGGAGACAACAGAGACTGATACAGTTGACATGTCTGAGACAACACACATATCTGAATCAACAGGGTCTGAGACCATGGACATGACTGAGACAACAGGGATTGAGACAGTGGACATGTGTGAAACAACTGGGACTGAGACAGTGGTCATATCTGAGACAAGAGGGACTGGGACAATGGACACATAAGAGACAAAAGGGACTGAGACAGTGGTCATATCTGAGACAAGAGGGACTGGGACAATGGACACATAAGAGACAAAAGGGACTGAGACAGTGGTCATATCTGAGACAAGAGGGACTGGGACAATGGACACATAAGAGACAAAAGGGACTGAGACATTTGACATGTCTTGTCTGAGACAACAGGAATTGCAACAGTGGATATGTTCTGTAAAATCAGAGACCAAGACAGTAGACATGTCTGAGACAATAGGGACTGGGACAGTGGACATGTCTGAGACAGCAGGGACTTAGAGAGTGGACACATCTAAGAGAATGGTGGCTCAGACAGGCTACATATCTGAAACAACAGGGACTGAGACAGTAGTTATATCTGAAACAACAGGGAATGAGACAGTGGACATATCAGAGAAAACAGGGACTGAGACAGTGGACATGTCTGAGACCAAAGGAACTGGCACAGTGGACATGCCTAAAACAACAGGGACTGAGCGGGTGGACATGTGTGAGACAACAGGGACACAGACAGTGGACATGTCTGAGAAAACAGGGACTTAGAGAGTGGACACATCTAAGAAAATGGGGACTCAGACAGGCGACATGTCAGAAAAAATGGGAGACAGTAGATTTATCTGAAAAAGCAGTGACTGAGACAGTGGACATGTTTGAGACAACAGGTACTGAGATCTTGGACATGTCTGAGTCAACAGTTAATCAGACATTGGAAATGTCTGAGACTGCAGGGACTCAGACACTGCACATACCTGTGACAACCGGCACTGAGACTTTGGACAGGTCTGACACAACAGGGATTGAGACAGTGGACATGTCTGAGACAACAGGCATTGAGACAGTGAACATGTGTGAAACAACAGGGAATGAGACAGTGGACATGTGTGAGACAACAGGGAATGAGACAGTGGTCTCATCTGAGTCAAAATGGTTCGAGACAGTGGAACTGTCTGAGACAGTAGAGTGTGAGACAGTTGGCATGTCTTAGCCAGTGGATAAGTCCTGTCTGAGATGACAGCGACTGAGACAGTGGACACATCTGAGACAACAGGGACAGATACACTGGACATGTCTGAGAAAATGGGAACTGAGAGCTATTACATGTCTGACACAACAGGGACTGAGAGAGTGGCCATGTCTGAGAGAACAGGGACTGAGACAGTGGACATGTCTGAGACATCAGGCACTGAGACAATGAACATGCGTGAAACAACAGGAAATGAGACAGTGGACATGTCTGAGACAACAGGGACTGATACAGTGGACTCATCTGAGTCAAAAGGGTTGAGACAGTGGATCTGTCTGAGAAAATAGCTACTGAGATAGTTGACATGTATTCGCCAGTGGACAAGTCCTGTCTGAGATGACAGCAACTGAGAGAGTGGACGCATCTGAGAAAACAGGGACTGATACAATGAACATGTGTGAGACAACAGGAACTGAGATGTTTTACATGTCTGAAATAACAGGGACTGAGACAGTGGACATGTCTGAAATAAAGGGGACTGAGATTGTGAATATGTCTGAGACAACACTAAGACAGTGGTCATGTCTGAGACAAGAGGGACTGGGAGAGGGGACACGTCAGATAAAACAGGGACTGAGACAGTGGACATGTCTGAGACAACAGGGAATCAGGCATTGGAAATGTCTGAGACTGCAGAGACTCAGACACTGGACATATCTGACACATCCGGGACTGAGACTTTGGTCATGTCTGAGACAACAGGGACTGAGAAAGTGGACATGTCTGAGACAAAAGGGACTGAGATAGTGGATATGTCTGAGAAAACACTGACTGAGACAGTGAACATGTCTGAGACAACAGGGACTTAGACATTGGATATGTCTGAGACAAAAGGGACTGAGACAGGGGACGTGACTGAGACAACAGGGACTGAGACAGTGGACAAGTGTGAAACAACAGGGAATGAGACAGTGGACATATCTGAAACAAAAGGGTCTGAGACACTGGACACCCCTGAGTCAACAGGGTTTGAGACCATGAACATGTCTGAAACAACAGGTACTGAGACAGTGGACATGGCTGAGACAACAGGAACTAAGACACTGGACAAGTGTGAAATAACAGGGAATGAGACAGTGGACATGTCTGTGACAAAAGGGATTGAAACAGTGGACACGTCTGTGATATCAGGGACTGAGACCAAGGACATGTCTGAGGAAACAGGGACTGAGAAAGTGGACATGTCTGAGACAACAGGTTCTGAGATAGTGGACATGTCTGAAACATCAGGGACTGAGACTGGACATTTCTCAGACAACACACATATCTGAGACAACATGGTCTGAGGCCGTGGTCATGTCTGAGAGAACAGGGACTGACACAATGGACATGTATGAAACAACTGGGACTGAGACCATGGACATGTCTGAGACAACAGGTACTGAGACAGTGGACACATGGGAGACAAGAGGGTTCGAGAGAGTGAGCATGTCTGAGACAATGGAGACTGAGACAGCTGACAAATATGAGAGGGTGGACATGTCCTGTCTGAGAAGACAGGAAGTTAGACTGTGGACACATACTCGACAACACGGACTGAGACAGTAGACATATCTGAGACAACAGGGACTGATACAGTTGACATGTTTGAGACAACACATTTATCTTAGTCAACAGGGTCTGAGACCATGGACATGACTGAGACAACAGGTAATGAGACACTGGACATGTGTGAAACAACTGGGACTGAGACATTGGTCATGTCATGTCTGAGACAAGAGGGACTGGGACAGTGGACACGTCAGAGACAACAGGGAATGAGACAGTGGACATGTCTGAGACAACAGGGAATCAGACATTGGAAATGTCTGAGACTGCAGGGACTCAGACCCCGGAAATATCTGACACAGCCTGGACTGAGAATTTGGTCATGTCTGAGACAACAGGGACTGAGAGAGTGGACATGACTGAGACAACAAGGACTGAGATAATGGATATGTCTGAGACAACAATGACTGAGACAGTAGACATGTGTGAGACAACAGGTACTTAGACATTGGATATGTCTGAGACAACAGGGATGGAGACAGGAGACATGGCTGAGACAACAGGGACTGAGACAGTGGAAAAGTGTGAAACAATAGGGAAGGAGAGAGTGGATATATCTGAAACAAAAGGGACTGAGACACTGGACACCTCTGAGTCCACAGGGTTTGAGACCATGGACATGTCTGAGACAACAGGGACTGAAACAGTTGACATAGCTGAGACAACAGGCAGTGAGACAGTGGGCAAGTGTGAAATAACAGGGAATGAGAGAGTGGACATGTCTGAGATAAAAGGGATTGCAACTCTGGACACTTCTGAGTAAACAGAGTTCGAGAGAGTGGACTTGTCTGAGACAATAGAAGATGAGACAGTTTACATGTCTTAGCCAGGATACAAGTCCTGTCTGAGAAGACAGCGACTGAGACACTGGACACATCTGAGACAAAAGGGACTGAGACAGAGGACACACCAGAGACACGTAGGACTGAGACAGTGGACATATCTGAGACAACAGGTAATGAGACAGTGGACATGTCTGAGACAACAGGGACTGAGATATTGGACATGTCTGAGATAACAAGGACTCAGACAGTGGACATGTCTGAGAGAACAGGGACTGAGACCCTGGACATGTCTGAGACAACAGGCACTGAGACAGTGAACATGTGTGAAACAATAGGGAATGAGACGGTAGACATGTCTCAGACATCAGATATGTCATGTCTGAGACAACAGGGACTTAGAGAGTGGACATGTCTTATACAGCAGTGACTGAGCCAATGGACATGTCTGAGCCAGTGGACATGACACAGTAGATGTCTGAAACAACAGGGAATGAGAGAGTGGACATGTCTGAGACAACAAGGAATGAGACAGTGCACATGTCTGATAAACCTGTGACTAAGAGCGTGTTCATTTCTGAGACCATGGGGACAGAGACAGGTGACATGTCTCAAACAACAGGGACTGACACAGTAGATATATCTGAGACAACAGGGACTGAGACAGTGGACATGTCTGAAACTACAGGGACTGAGGCAATGGACATGTCTGAGACAACATACATATCTGAGACAACAGGGTCTAAGACCATGGACATGACTGAGACAACAGCGAATGAAACAGTGGACATGGGTGCAACAACTGGGACTGAGACACTGTACATGTCTGAGAAAACAGGGACTGACACAGTGGACACGTCAGAGAAAACAGGGTTTGAGACAGTGGACATATCTGAGACAACAGAGACCGAGACAGTTGAAATATCTGAGAGAGTGGACATGTCCTGTCTGAGAAGACAGGACATTAGACTGTGGACACATCCTTGACAACAGGGACTGAGATAGTGGACATATCTGAGACAATAGGGACTGAGAAATTGGACATGTCTGAGACAACACGGTTTGAGACACTGGATATGTCTGAGACAACAGGGACTTGGAGAGTGGACACTTCTGAGACAACCGGGAATGAGACCATGGACATATCTGAGACAACACTGACTGAGACAGTGGATATGTATGAGACAACAGGGACTGAGAGTGTGGACATATCTGAGACATCAAGGACTGCAACCATGGACATGTATGAGACAATAGTGAATCAGACAATGAAAATATCTGAGACTGCAGGGACTCAGACACTGGATTTATCTGAAACAACTGGGACTGAGACTTTGGACATGTGTGAGACAACAGGGACTGAGACATTGGAAATGCCTGAGAAAACAGGGACAGGGACAGTGGACATGTCTGAAACAACAGACACTGAGACCGTGGTCATGTCTGAGAGAACAGGGACTGAGACAGTGGACATGTCTGAAATAACACGGACTGGGACAATGGACACTTCTGAGGCACCTGGACTGAGACAGTGGACATGTCTGGTAAAACTGCAACTAAGAGCATGTTCATGTCTGAGACAACGGGGACTGAGACAGGTGGTATTTCTAAAACAACAGGGACTGAGACAGTAGATATATCTGAAAGAACAGGGACTGAGACAGTGGACATGTTTAAGACAACAGGGACTGGGACATGCACATGTCTGAGCAAAGAGGGAATGACATTGGACATATCTGAGATAAGAGGGACTCAGACAGTGGACAAGTCTGAGCCAACAGGGATTGAAGTAGTGGACATGTGTTGTCTAAGACAACAGGGATTGCGACAGTGGATATGTTCTGATAAAACAGGGACTGAGACAGTGGACATGTCTGAGACAACAGGGACTGAAATAGTGGACATGTATGAGATGACAGGAATTTAGAGAGTAGACACATCAAAGACAATGGGGGCTCAGACAGGCAACATGTCTGAAACAACAGGGACAGAGAAAGTAGATATCTGACACAACAGGGACTGAGACAGTGTACATGTCTGAGACAACAGGTACTTTGACCTTGGACATGTCTGAGACAACAGGGAATCAGACACTGGACATGTCTGAGACTGCAGGGACTCAGACTCTGGACATGTCTGAGACAACCGGGACTGAAATGTTGGATACGTCTGAGAGATCAGGGAATGAGACAGTGGATATGTGTGAAACAACAGGGAATGAGACAGTGGACATTTCTTAGACAACAGACACTGAGACAGTGGACTCGTCTGAGACAACAGGGACTGGGACAGTGGACACGTCAGAAACAACAGGGATTGAGACAGTGGACATGTCTGAGACAACAGGGAATCATACATTGGATATCTCTGAGACTGCAGGGATCCAGACACTGGACATATCTGACACAACAGGGACTGAGACTTTGGTCATTTCTGAGACAATAGGAACTGAGACTCTGGACTTGACTGAGACAACAGGGACTAAGATAGTGGATACGTCTGAGACAACACTGACTGAGACAGTGAACATGTCTAAGACAACAGGGTTTGAGACCATGAACATGTCCGAAACAACAGGGACTGAGACAGTGGACATGGCTTATACAACAGGCACTGAGACAATGGACAAGTGTGAAGTAACAGGGACTGAGACAGTGGATATGTCTGAGGCAACATGTACTGGGACATTGGACTTGTCTGAGACAACAGAGTCTGAGACCTTGGACTTCTCTAAGACAACAGGAAGTGACACAGTGGACAAGTTTGAGACAACAGTGACAGAGACAGTATACATGTCAGAGACAACAGGGATTAAGACAGTGGACATGTCTGAGACCACTGGGACTCAGAACTTGTACATGTCTGAGAAAACAGGGAATGAGATATTGGACATGTCTGAGACAAAAAGGACTCAGACAGTGGACATGTCTGAGACAATAGGGACTGAGACAGTGGACATGTCTGGGACAAGAGGGACTGAGACTGTGGACATGTATGAGACAACAGGGACTGAGACGGTAGACATGTCTCAGACAGCAGACATGTCATGTCTGAGACAACAGGGACTTAGAGAGTGGACATGTCTTATACAGCAGAGACTGAGCCAGGGGACATGTCTGAGCCAGTGGACATGACACAGTGGATATGTCTGAAATCACAGGGACTGAGACATTGGACATGTCAGAGACATCAGGGACTGAGATAGTGCACGGGTCTTTTTTTTTAATTTATTTATTTTTGTATATGTATGAATGTACTGTCTGCATGCAGGTCTATGCACTCATGTCATGCAATGCCGCGGAGGTCAGAAGAGGGTGTCAGATTCCCCTGGAACTGGAGTTCTCCTGGAATTGGAGTTACAGACGGTTCTTAGCCGCCATGTGGGTGCTAGGGATCGAACCCGGGTCCTCTGCAAGAGCAGTCAGTGCTCTTAACCGCTAGGCCATCTCTCCCGCCCTGCACAGGTCTTTTAAAACTGCGACTAAGAGCGTGTTCATTTCTGAGACCACGGGGACTGAGACAGGTGACATGTCTCAAACAACAGGGACCGAGACAGTAGATATATCTGAGACAACAGGGACTGAGACAGTGGACATGTCTGAAACTACAGGGACTGAGACAGTGGACATGTCTGAGACAACAAGGTCTGAGACCATGGACATGTCTGAGACAACAGGGACTGAGAGAGTGGACATGTGTGAAACAACTGGGACTGAGACATTGGACATGTCTGAGTAAACAGGGACTGAGACAGTGGACAAGTCAGAGAAAACAGGGTTTGAGACAGTGGACATGTCTGAGACAACAGAGACTGAGACAGTTGACATATCTGAGACACTGGACATGTCCTGTCTGAGAAGACAGGAAATTAGCCTGTGGACACATCCTCGACAACAGGGACTGAGATAGTAGACATAATTGAGACAACAGGGACTGAGAAAATGGACATGTCTGAGACAACAGGGAATCAGATATTGGAAATGTGTGAGACTGCAGAGACTCAGACACTGGACATATCTGACACAACCAGGACTGAGACTTTGGTCATGTCTGAGACAACAGGGACTGAGACATTTGAAATACCTGAGACAACAGGGCCTGAGACAGTGAACATGTCTGAGACAACAGTTCTCAGACTGTGGACATATCTGAGACAACAGGGACTGACACATTGGACATGTCTGAGGCATTAGGAGCTGAGACCTTTTACATGTCTGAAATAACAGGGACTGAGACAGTGGACATGTCTGAGACAACAGGGAGTGAGGTAGTGGACAAGTGTGAAAGAACAGGGAATGATACAGTGGACATATCTGAAACAAAAGGGCCTGAGAGAGTGGACATATCTGAGTCAACATGGTTTGTGACCATGGACATGTCTGAGACAACGGGTACTGAGACAGTGGACATGGATGGGACAACAGGCACTGAGTCAGTGGACAAGCATGAAATAACAGGGAATTAGTCTGTGGACATGTCTGAGACATAAGTGTCTGAGACAATTGACACGTCTGAGTCAACAGGGTTTGAGTCAGTGGACCTGTCTGAGACAATAGAAGCTGAGACAGTTGACATATCTTTGCCAGTGGAAAAGTCCTCTCTGAGATAACAGCGAATAAGACATTGGACACATCTGAGACAACAGGGACTCTGACACTGGACACACCTGAGACAACTAGGACTCAGACAGTGGACATATCTGAGACAACAGGGACTGAGACAGTGGACATGATTGAGACAACAGGAACTGACACAGTGGATATGTCTGAAAGAATAGGGACTGAGACAGTGAACATGTCTGAGACAGTAGGGACTGAGACAGTGGACGTGTCTGATACAACTGGAACTAAGAGCGTGTACATTTCTGAGACGAGGACTGAGATAGGTGACATGTCTCAAACAGTAGGGACTGTGTAGTAGTCACTTTTCTGTTGCTGTGATAAAGCACCATGACCAAAGGAACTATAAAAGTAAGAGTTTATTTGAGCTTATGATTGACGGTTCCAGGGAATTAGAGTACAATGTGGTGGGACACATGGCAGCTGGATGTGGAGCACCAGCCAAGGGTCACATCTCGCAAAGAGCACAGCAATCAGAGAGAGAGAGAGAGACTGTAGACCATGAGGCTTGTTAAACTCACTAAGCCTGCCCCCAATAACGTACTTCTTCTAGCATGACCACACCTTCTAAGACCTCCAAAAACAGTGCCACCAACTGGAGAAAAACGTCTGAATACCTAGAGCCTATGGGAGACACTCATTCAAACCACCACAGACTGAGACAGTAGATATGTCTGAGACAACAGGGACTGAGACAGTGGACATGTTTGTGACAAAAGGGACTCAGACGGGGGACATGTCGGAGGCAACAGGTTTAGAGACAGAGGGTATGTCTGAGAAAACAGAGGCTGAGATTGTTGACATATATGAGAGAGTGGACACGTCTGATACAACAGGGACTGAGACAGTGGACATGTCTGAGAAAACAGGGACTGAGACTTTGGACTCGTCAGAGACAACAGGGATGAAGAAAGTTGTCATGTCTGAGACAACACACATACCTGAGACAACAGGGTCTGAGAAAGTGGACATGTCTGAGACAACAGGGACTGAGACAGTGCTTATGTGTGAAACAAATGGGACTGATACAGTGGTCATGTCTGAGACAAGTGGGACTAGGACAGTGGTTATGTGTGAAACAAATTGGACTGAGACAGTCGTCATGTCTGAGACAAGTGGGACTAGGACAGTGGACTCATCAGAGACAACAGGGACTGAGACTGTTGATATGTCTATGACAACAGGGAATCAGACATCGGAAATGTGTGAGAATGTAGAGACTCAGACACTGGACATATCTGACACAACCAGCACTGAGACTTTGGTCATGTCTGAGACAACAGGGACTGAGACATATGAAATGCTTGAGACAACAGGGACTGAGACAGTGGACATGTCTGAGACAACAGTTCTGAGACCGTGGACATGTCTGAGACAACAGGAAATAACAAAATGGACATGTCTGAGAAAACAGGAGCTGATACCTTTTACATATCTGAAATAACAAGGGACTGGGACAGTCGACATGTCTGAGACAACAGGGAGTGAGATAGTGTTTATGTCTGAGACAACACTGACTGAGACAGTGGACATGTCTGAGACAACGGGGACTTAGACATTGGATATGTCTGAGACAACAGGGACTGAGACAGAGGACATGGCTGAGACAACAGGGACTGAGACAGTGGACAAGTGTGAAACAGAGAATGAGACAGTGGAACTATCTGAAACAATATGGACTGAGACAGTGGACACACCTGAGTCAACAGAGTTTGAGACCATGGACATGTCTGAGACAAGAGTGAATGAGACAGTGGACATGTCTGAGACAAAAGGGACTGAGATATTGGACAAGTCTGAATCAACAGGGTTCGAGACACTGGAAGAGTCTGAGACAATAGAAGCTGAGACAGTTGACATGTATTACCCAGCGGACAAGTCCTGTCTGAGATAACAGCGACTGAGACACTGGAAACATCTGAGACAACAGAGACTGTGACACTGGACACACCTGAGACAACTAGGACTCAGACAGTGGACATATCTGAGACAACAGGGACTGAGAAAGTGGACATGTCTGAGACAACAGGGACTGACCCAATGGATATGTCTGAAATAACAAGGACTGAGACAGTGAACATGTCTGAAAGAGCAAGGACTGAGAGAGAGGACATGTGTGTTACAACTGGGACTAAAAGCATGTTCATTTCTGAGACAACGGGGACTGAGACAGGTGACATGTCTCAAACAGCAGAACTGAGACAGTAGATATGTCTGAGACAGCAGGGACTGAGAGAGTGGACATGTCTGAGACAAGAGGGATTGAGACAGTGGATATGTCTGAAATAACATGGACTGAGACAGTGGATATGTGTGGAACAAATGGGACAGAGACAGTGGTCATGTCTGAGATAAGTGGGACTGGGACATTGGACACGTCAGAGACAACAGGGTCTGAGACCGTGGACATGTCTGAGACAATAGAAAATCAGACATTGGAAATGTGTGAGACTGCAGAGACTCAGACACTGGACATATCTGACACAACTGGGACTGAGACTTTGGTCATGTGTGAGACAACAGGGCCTGAGACATTTGAAATGCCTGAGACAACAGGGCCTGAGACAGTGAACATTTCTGAGACAACAGTTCTTAGACCATGGACATGTCTGAGACAACAGAGACTGACAAATTGGACATGTATGAGACAACAAGAGCTGATACCTTTTACATGTCTGAAATAACAGGGACTGAGACAGTGGACATGTCTGAGACAACAGGGAGTGAGATAGTGTATATTTCTGAGACAACACGGACTGAGACTGTGGACACGTCTGAGACAACAGGGACTTAGACATTTGATATGTCTGAAACAACAGGGACTGAGACAGGGGACATTGCTGAGACAACAGGGACTTAGTGGACAAGTGTGAAAGAACAGGGAATGAGACAGTGGGCATATCTGATACAAAAGGGACTGAGACAGTAGACATATCTGAGTCAACAGGGTTTGAGACCATGGACATGTCTGAGACAACAGGTACTGAGACAGTGGACATGGCTGAGACGACAGGTATTGAGACAGTGGACAAGCATGAAATAACAGGGAATGAGACTATGGACATGTCTGAGACAAAAGGGTCTGATACAGTGTACTCGTCTGGGTCAAGGGTTTGAGTCAGTGGACCTGTCTGAGACAATAGAAGCTGAGACAGTTGACATATCTTAGCCAGCAGACAAGTCCTGTCTGAGATAACAGCAACTGACACACTGGACATATCTGAGACAACAGGGACTGTGACACTGGACACACCAGAGACGAGTAGGACTCAGACAGTGGACATATCTGAGACATCAGGGACTGAGACAGTGGACATGTCTGATACAACTGCGAATAAGAGCATATACATTTCTGAGACAATGGGGACTGAGATAGGAGACATGTGTCAAACAGCAGGGACTGTGTATTAGTAACTTTTCTGTTGCTGTCATAAAACACCATGAACAAAGGAACTTATAAAAGGAAGAGTTTATTTGAGCTTACGATTGACTGTTCCAGGGAATTAGAGTCCATTGTGGTGGGTTGCATGGCGGCTGGATCTGGAGCAGCAAGCCGAGGGTCACATCTCGCAAAGAGCACAGGAAGCAGAGAGAGAGACTGTAGACCACGAGGCTTGTTAAACTCACTAAGCCTGCCCCCAATAACGTACTTCCTCTAGCACAACCACACCTTCTAAGACCTCCAAAAACAGTGCCACCAACTGGAGAAAAACGTCTGAATACCTAGAGCCTATGGGGGACACTCATTGAAACCACCACAGACTGAGACAGTAGATACGTCTGAGACAACAGGGAGTGAGACAGTGGACATGTCTGAGACAACAGGGACTGAGAAAGGGGACATGTTTGAGACAAAAGGGATTCAGAGAGTGGACACGTCTCAGACAACAGGTTTAGAGACTGAGGGTATGTCTGAGAAAACAGAGACTGAGACAGTTGACATATATGAGACAATGGACACGTCTGATACAAAAGGGACCGAGACAGTGGACATGTCTGAGACAACACACATATCTGAGACAACCGTTTCTGAGACCATGGACATATCTGAGACAACAGGGACTGAGACAGTGGTTATGTGTGAAACAAATGGGACTGAGAGAGTGGTCGTGTCTGAGACAAGTGGGACTAAGACAGTGGACACGTCAGAGACAACAGGCACTGAGACAGTGGACATGTCTCTGACAACAGGGAATCAGACATTGGAAATGTGTGAGATTGCAGAGACTCAGACACTGTACATATCTGACATAACCGACACTGAGACTTTGGTCATGTCTGAGACAACAGGTACTGAGACATATGAAATGCTTGAGACAACAGGGACTGAGAGAGTGGATATGTCTGAGACAACAGTTCTGAGACTGTGGACATGTCTGAGACAACAGGGACTGAGACAGTGGACATGTGTGAAAAAACAGGGACTGAGAAATGAGACATGTCTGAGACAGCAGGGACTGAGGCAGTGGATATGTCTGAGACAGCGAATGAGACAGTGGACATGTCTGAGACAACAGGGAATCAGACATTGGATATGTCGGAGAGTGCAGGGAATCAGACTCTGGACATGTCTGACACAACCGAGACTGAGACTTTGGTCATGTCTGAGACAACAGGGACTGAGACATTTGAAATCCCTGAAACAACAGGGACTGAGACAGTGGACATGTCTGAGACAACAGTCCTGAGACTGTGGACATGTCTAAGACAACAGGGACTGAGACATCTGAAATGCCTGTGACAACATGGACTGAGACAGTGGACATGTCTGAGACAACAGTTCTGAGACCATGGACATATCTGAGACAACAGGTACTGATACAGTGGTCATGTCTGAGACAACGGGAACTGAGACCTTTTACTTGTCCGAGATAACAGGAACTGAGACAGTAGACATGTCTGTAAAAAATGGAATGAGATATTGGATATGTGTGAGACAAAAATGACTGAGAAAGTGGACATGTCTGAGACAACAGGTCCTTACACATTGGATATATCTGAGACAACAGGGACTGAGACAGAGGACATGTCTGAGACAACAGGGACTGGGACAGTGGACAAGTGTGTAACAACAGGGAATGAGACTGTGGACATATATGAAACAAAAGGGACTGAGACAGCGGACACCTCTGAGTCAACAGGGTTTGAGACCTTGGACATGTCTGAGAAAACAGGGACTGAGACAGTGGACATGTCTGAGACAACAGGAACTGAGAGAGGGCACACGTCTGATTCAACAGGTATCCAGAGAGTGGACCTGTCTGAGACAATAGAGGCTGAGACAGTTGACCTGTCTTAGCCAGTGGACAAGTCCTGTATGACATGAGACACTGGACACATCTGAGACAACAGGTACTGAGACAGTGGACATGTCTGAGACAACAGTGACTTAGTCTGTGGACATGTCTGAGCAAAGAAGGAAAGACATTGGTCATATCTGAGATAATGGGGACTCAGACAGTGGATATGTCTGAGACCACAGGGAATGAAACCAAGGACATATCTGAGACCACAGGACCTGAGACCCTGGACATGTCTAAGAGAACAGGGACTGAGACATTGCACATGTCTGAGACAATATGGTCTGAGACTGTGGACATACATGAGACAACAGGGACTGAGATGTTAGACATGCCTCAGACTGCTGACATGTCATGTCTGAGACAACAGGGACTTAGAGACTGGACATGTCTTATACAGCAGAGACTGAGCCAGTGGACATGTCTGAGCCAGTGGACATGTGCCAGTATTGGACATGTCATGTCTGAGACAACAGGGACTGAGACAGGCGCATGTCTGAGTCAACAGGGAGTGAGAAATTGGACATGTTTGAGACAACAGGGACTTAGTCTGTGGACATGTCTGAGCAAAGACGGAAAGACATTGGACATATCTGAGATAACAGGGACTCAGACAGTGGACATGTCTGAGACAACAGGGAATGAGACAGTGGACAAGTCTGAGACTACAGGGACTCAGACCATGCCCATATCTGAGACAACTGGGACTGAGATTTTGGACATGTCTGAGAGAACAGGCACTGAAACAATGAACATGGGTGAAACAACAGGGAATGAGACAGTGGATATATGTGAGAAAAAAGGGACTGAGACAGGGAACTTATCTGAGTCAAAAGGGTTCAAGACAGTGGACCTGTTTGAGACAATAGCTACTGAGACAGAAGACAAGTATTCACCAGTGGACAAGTCCTGTCTGAGATGACAGTGACTGAGACAGATGTCCTCACACATTTGAAACAACAGGGACTGACACAGTGAACATGTCTGACACAACAGGAATTGAGACCTTTTACATGTCTGAGATAACAGGGACTGAGACAGTGTACATGTCTGAGACAACAGGGACTGAGATAGTGGATATGTCTAAGACAACACTGACTGAGACAGTGGACATGTCTGAGACAATAGGGACTGAGATAGTGGATATGTCTGAGACAACAGGGAATGAGACAGAGGATATGGCTGAGACAACAGGGACTGAGACAGTGGACAAGTGTGAAACAACATGGAATGAGACAGTGGACATATCTGAGACAAAAGGGAATGATACATTGGACACGTCTGAGTCAACAGGGTTTGAGACCATGGGCATGTTTGAGACAACAGGGTCTGAGTCATTGGACATGGCTGAGACAACAGGCACTGATACAGTGAATAAGTGTGAAATAACAGGGAATGAGACAGTGGACATATCTGAGACAAAAGGGAATGAGAAAGTGGACAAATCTGAGTCAACAGGGTTTGAGACAGTGGACCTGTCTGAGACAATAGAAGCTGAGACAGTTGACAAGTCTTAACTAGTGGACAAGTCCTGTGTGAGATGACAGGGACTGAGACACTGGACACATCTGAGTCAACAGGGACTGAGACAGAAGACACACCTGAGACAACTATGACTGAGACAGTGGACATATCTGAGACAAGAGGGTCTGAGACAGTGGACACACCTGAGACAACTATGAATGAGACAGTGGACATATCTGACACGACAGGGACTGAGACACTGGACATGTCTGACACAACAGAGACTGACACGGTGGATAAGTCTGAAACAACAGGGTCTGAGACAGTGGACATGTCTGAGACAACAGAGACTGAGACAGTGGACATGTCTGAGACAACAGGGACTGAGACAGTGGACATGTCTGAGACAATAGGGACTGAGACAGTGGACATGTCTGAGACAACACATATATCTGAGACAACAGGGTCTGAGACCATGTCTGAGATAACTGTGACTGAGAGAGTGCACATGTATGAAACAACTGGGACTGAGACAGTGGACATGTTTGAGACAAAATGGACTGAGATAGTCGACACATCAGAGACAACAGGTTTCGAGACTGTGGGCATGTCTGAGATAACAGAGACTGAGACGGTTGATATATATGAGACAGTGGACACGTCTGAGACAACTGGTACTGAAACTTTGGACAAATCAGAGACAACAGGGACTGAGACAGTTGACATGTCTGAGACAACACACATATCTGAGACAACATGGTCTGAGACCATGGACACGTATGATAAAACAGGGAATGAGGCAGTGAACATGTGAGAAACAACTGGGACTGAGATAGTGATCAAGTTTGAGACAAGAGGGACTGGAACAATGGACATGTGGGAGACAACAGGGACTGAGACAGTGGACATGTCTGAGACAGCAGTTTTGAGACCGTGGATATGTCTGAGACATCAGGTACTGAGACATTCAAAATGCCTGTGACAACAGGGACTGAGACAGTGGACATATCTGAGACAACAGTTCTGAGACCATGGACATATCTGAGACAACAGGTACTGACACAGTGGTCATGTTTGAGACAATGGGAACTGAGACCTTTTACATGTCTGAGATAACAGGAACTGAGACAGTAGACATGTGCGCGACAAAAGGGAATGAGATATTGGATATGTGTGAGACAAAAATGACTGAGAAAGTGGACATGTCTGAGACAACAGGTCCTTAGACATTGGATATATCTGAGACAAAAGGGACTGAGACAGGAGACATGGCTGAGACAACAGGGACTGAGACAGTGGTCAAGTGTGAAACAACATGAAATGAGACTGTGGACATATATGAAACAAAAGGGACTAAGACAGCGGACACCTCTGAGTCAACAGGGTTTGAGACGATGGACATGTCTGAAACAACAGGGACTGAGTCAGTGGACATATCTGAGACAACAGGTACTGAGAGAGTGCACACATCTGATTTAACAGGGTTCAAGACAGTGGACCTGTCTGAGACAATAGAGGCTGTGACAGTTGACATGTCTTAGCCAGTGGACAAGTCCTGTATGACATGACAGCGACTGAGGCACTGGACACATCTGAGGCAACAGGAACTGTGACAGTGGACATATCTGAGACAACAGGTACTGAGACAGTGGACATGTCTGAGACAACAGGGACTTAGTCTGTGGACATGTCTGAGCAAAGAGGGAATGACATTGGACATATCTGAGATATCGGGGAATGAGACAGTGGACATGTCTGAGACCACAGGGAATGAGACCAAGGGCATGTCTGAGACCACAGGACCTGAGACCCTGGAAATGTCTAAGACAACAGGGACTGAGACATTGCACATGTCTGAGACAATAGGGTTTGAGACTGTGGACATGTATGAGACAACAGGGACTGAGATGGTAGACAAGTCTCAGAGAGCAGACATGTCAAGTCTGAGACAACAGGGACTTAGAGACTGGATATGTCTTACACAGCAGGGACTGAGCCAGTGGACATCTCTGAGCCAGTGAACATGTGCCAGTATTGGACATGTCATGCCTGAGACAACCGGGACTGAGACAGGGACATGTCTTAGTCAACAGGGAGTGAGAAAGTGGACATGTTTGAGACAACAGGGACTTAGTCTGTGGACATGTCTGAGCAAAGAGGGAAAGACATTGGACATATCTGAGATAACGGGGACTCAGACAGTGGACATGTCTGAGACAATGGGGAATGAGACAGTGGACATGCCTTTTCTGAGACAACAGGGATTGCAGCAGTGGATATGTTCTGAAAAAACAGGGACCGAGACAGTGGACATGTCTGAGACAACAGGGACTGAGACAGTGGACAAGTGTGAAACAACAGGGAATGAGTCAGTGGCCATATCTGAAACAAAAGTTACTGAGACAGTGGACACCTCTGAATATATAGGGTTTGAGACCATGGACATATCTGAGACAACAGGGACTGAGACATTGGAAATGGCTGAGACAACAGGTACTGATACAGTGGAAAAGTGTGAAATATCAGGGAATGAGACAGTGGACATATCTGAGACAAAAGGGAATGATACAAAGGACATGTCTGAGTCAACAGGGTTTGAGACAGTGGACCTGTCTTAGATAATGGAAGCTGAGACAGTTGACAAGTCTTAGCTAGTGGACAAGTCATGTGCGATATGACAGCGACTGAGACACTGGACACATCTAAGTCAACAGGGACTGAGACAGAAGACACACCTGAGACATCTATGACTGAGACAGTGGACATATCTCAGACAGGAGGGACTGACACAGTGGACACACCTGAGACAACTAGGAATGAGACAGTGGACATGTCTGACAAAACAGGGACTGAGACCCTGGACATGTCTGACACAACAGGGACTGAGACACTGGACATGTCTGACACAACAGGTACTGAGACAGTGGACATGTTTGAGACAAAATGGACTGAGACAGTTGACACATTGGAGACAACAGGTTTTGAGACTGTGGGCATGTCTGAGACAACAGAGACTGAGACGGTTGATATATATGAAACAGTGGACACGTCTGAGACAACAGGGACAGAGACAGTGGGCATGTCTGAGATAACTGGTACTGAGACTTTGGACAAATTGGAGAAAACAGGGACTGAGACAGTTGACATGTCTGAGACAACACACGTATCTGAGACAACATGCTCTGAGACCATGGACATGTATGAGACAACAGGGAATGAGACAGCAGACATGTGCGAAACAACTGGAACTGAGACAGTGGTCATGTCTGACAAGAGGAGGACTGGAACAGTGCACGGGTCTTTTAAAACTGTGACTAAGAGCGTTTTCATTTCTGAGACCACGGGGACTTAGACAGGCGACATGTCTCAAACAACAGGGACCGAGACAGTAGATATATCTGAGACAACAGGGACTGAGACAGTGTTCATGTCTGAGACAAGAGGGACTGGGACAGTGGACACGTCAGGGACAACAGGGACTGAGACAGGGGACATGGCTGAGACAACAGGGACTGAGAAAGTGGACAAGAGTGAAACAACATGGAATGAGACTGTGGACATATATGAAACAAAAGGGACTAAGACAGCGGACACCTCTGAGTCAACAGGGTTTGTGACCATGGACATGTCTGAGACAACAGGAACTGAGACAGTGGACATGTCTGAGACAACAGGCACTGAGAGAGTGCACACGTCTGATTTAACAGGGTTAAAGACAGTGGACCTGTCTGAGACAATAGAGGCTGAGACAGTTGACATGTCTTAGCCAGTGGACAAGTCCTGTATGACATGACAGCAACTGAGGCACTGGACACATCTGAGGCAACAGGAACTGCGACAGTGGACATATCTGAGACAACAGGTACTGAGACAGTGGACATGTCTGAGACAACAGGGATTTAGTCTGTGGACATGTCTGAGCAAAGAGGGAATGATATTGGACATATCTGAGATAATGGGGACTCAGACAGTGGACATGTCTGAGACCACAGGGAATGAGACCAAGGACATTTCTGAGACCACAGGACCTGAGACCCTGGACATGTCTAAGAGAACATGGACTGAGACGTTGCACATGTCTGAGACAATAGGGTTTGAGACTGTGGACATGTATGAGACAACAGGGACTGAGATGGTAGACAAGTCTCAGAGAGCAGACATGTCATGTCTGAGACAACAGGGAATTAGAGACTGGATATGTCTTATACAGCAGAGACTGAGCCAGTGGACCTGACTGAGCCACTGGACATGTGCCAGAATTGGACATGTCATGTCTGAGACAACAGGGACTGAGACAGGGACATGTCTTAGTCAACAGGGAGTGAGAAAGTGGACATGTTTGAGACAACAGGGACTTAGTCTGTGGACATGTCTGAGCAAAGAGGTAAAGACATTGGACATATCTGAGATAACAGGGACTCAGACAGTGGACATGTCTGAGACAACGGGGAATGAGACAGTGGACATGTCTTTTCTGAGACAACAGGGATTGCAGCAGTGGATATGTTCTGAAAAAAACAGGGACCGAGACAGTGGACATGTATGAGACAACAGGGACTGAGACAGTGGACATGTCTGAGACAACAGGCACTGAGATAGTGAACATGGGTGAAATAACAGGGAATGAGACGTTGGACAAGTCTGAGACTGCAGGGACTCAGATAATGCACATAAATGAGGCAAGCGGGACTGAGACTTTGGACATGTTTGAGAGAACAGGGACTGAGACAGTGGATATATCTGAGAGAATAGGCACTGAAACAATGAACATGGGTGAAACAACAGGGAATGAGACAGTGGACACATCTGAGACAAAAGCGACTGAGAGAGGGGTCGCATCTGAGTCAAAAGGGTTCGAGACAGTGGACCTGTCTGAGACAATAGCTGCTGAGACAGATGACAAGTATTCGCCAGTGGACAATTCCTGTCTGAGATGACAGCGACTGAGACAGTGGACACATCTGAGCCAACAGGGACTTACACAGTGGACATGTCTGACACATCGGGAACTGAGACCTTTTACTTGTCTGAGATAACAGGGACTGAGACAGTGTACATGTCTGAGACAACAGGGATGGAGATAGTGTTTATGTCTAAGACAACACTGACTGAAACAGTGGACATGTCTGAGACAACAGGAACTGAGATAGTGGATATGTCTGAGACAACAGGGATTGAGACAGAGGACATGGCTGAGACAACAGGGACTGAGACAGTGGACAAGTGTGAAACAACAGGGAATGAGTCAGTGGACATATCTGAAACAAAAGTTACTGAGACAGTGGACACCTCTGAATATATAGGGTTTGAGACCATGGACATATCTGAGACAACAGGGACTGAGACATTGGAAATGGCTGAGACAACAGGTACTGATACAGTGGATAAGTGTGAAATAACAGGAAATGAGACAGTGGACATATCTGAGACAAAAGGGAATGAGACAATGGACATGTCTGAGTCAACAGGGTTTGAGACAGTGGACCTGTTTTAGATAATAGAAGCTGAGACAGTTGACAAGTCTTAGCTAGTGGACAAGTCCTGTGCGAGATGACAGTAACTGAGACACTGGACACATCTAAGTCAACAGGGACTGAGACAAAAGACACACCTGAGACAACTATGACTGAGACAGTGGACATATCTGAGACAAGAGGGACTGAGGCAGTAGACACACCTGAGACAACTAGGAATGAGACAGTGGACATGTCTGACACAACAGGGACTGAGACACTGGACATGTCTGACACAACAGGGCCTGACACAGTGGATGTGTCTGAAACAACAGGGACTGAGACAGTGATCATGTCTGAGACAAGGGGGACTGGGACATTGGACACATCAGAGACAACAGGGACTGAGACAGTGGACATGTCTGAGACAACAGTTCTGAGACCGTGGACATATCTGAGTCAACAGGTACTGACATAGTGGTCATGTCTGAGACAATGGGACCTGAGACCTTTTACATGTCTGAGATGACAGGAACTGAGACAGTAGACATGTGTGCAACAAAAGGGAATGAGATATTGGATATGTGTGAGACAAAAATGACTGAGAAAGTGGACATGTCTGAGACAGCAGGTCCTTAGACAATGGATATATCTGAGACAACAGGGACTGAGACAGGGGACATGGCTGAGATAACAGGGACTGAGACAGTGGACAAGTGTGAAACAACAGGGAATGAGACTGTGGACATATATTAAACAAAAGGGACTGAGACATTGGACACCTCTGAGTCAACAGGCTTTGAGACCTTGGAAATATCTGAGACAACAGGGACTGAGACAGTGGACATGTCTGAGAAAACAGGCACTGAGAGAGTGCACAAGTCTGATTCAACAGGGTTTGAGACTGTGGACCTGTCTGAGACAATAGAGGCTGAGACAGTTGACATGTCTTAGCCCATGGACAAATCCTGCATGACATGATGGCAACAGAGGCACTGGGCACAACTGAGACAACAGTAACTGAGACAGTGGACATATCTGTGACAACAGGTACTGAGACAGTTGACCTGTCTGAGACACAGGAACTGAGACAGTAGATATGCCTGAAACAACAGGGACTGAGATGGTGGACATGTCTCAGACAACAGGAACTGAGATAGAGGACATGTCTGAGACAACATGGTCTTAGACCATGGACATGTATGAGACAACAGGGAATGAGACAGCAGACATGTGCGAAACAACTGGGACTGAGACAGTGATCATGTCTGAGACAAGGGGGACTGGGACATTGGGCACGTCAGAGACAACAGGGACTGAGACAGTGGACATGTCTGAGACAACAGTTCTGAGACCGTGGACATATCTGAGACAACAGGTACTGACATAGTGGTCATGTCTGAGACAATGGGACCTGAGACCTTTTACATGTCTGAGATAACAGGAACTGAGACAGTAGACATGTGTACAACAAAAGGGAATGAGATATTGGATATGTGTGAGACAAAAATGACTGAGAAAGTGGACATGTCTGAGACAGCAGGTCCTTAGACAATGGATATATCTGAGACAACAGGGACTGAGACAGGGGACATGGCTGAGATAACAGGGACTGAGACAGTGGACAAGTGTGAAACAACAGGGAATGAGACTGTGGACATATATTAAACAAAAGGGACTGAGACATTGGACACCTCTGAGTCAACAGGCTTTGAGACCTTGGAAATATCTGAGACAACAGGGACTGAGACAGTGGACATGTCTGAGAAAACAGGCACTGAGAGAGTGCACAAGTCTGATTCAACAGGGTTTGAGACTGTGGACCTGTCTGAGACAATAGAGGCTGAGACAGTTGACATGTCTTAGCCCATGGACAAGTCCTGCATGACATGATGGCAACAGAGGCACTGGGCACAACTGAGACAACAGTAACTGAGACAGTGGACATATCTGTGACAACAGGTACTGAGACAGTTGACCTGTCTGAGACACAGGAACTGAGACAGTAGATATGCCTGAAACAACAGGGACTGAGATGGTGGACATGTCTCAGACAACAGGAACTGAGATAGAGGACATGTCTGAGACAACAGGGACTGAGACAGTCGACATGTCTGACACAACAGGGACTGAGATAGTCGACATATCTTAAACAACAGGGACTGAGAGAGTTGACATATGTGAGACAACACACATATCTGAGACAACAGGGTCTGAGACCATGGACATGTCTGAGACAACAGAGACTGTCATAGTGGATATGTGTGAAACAACTGGGACGGGGACAGTGGACATGTCAGAGAAAACAGTTTTTGACACAATGGGCGTCTCGGAGAAAACAGAGACTGAGACAGTTGATATATCTGAGACAGTGGACATGTCCTGTCTTAGAAGACAGGAATTTATACTGTGCACACATACTCGACAACAGGGTGCACACACACTCGACAACAGGGACAGAGACAGTAGACATATCTGAGACGACAGGGACTGAGACAGCGGACATGTCTTAGACAACAAGGACTGAGACAGTGGATATGTCTGAGACAACAGGGACTTGGACAGTGGACACATCTGAGATAACTGGGACTGTGACCGTGGATATTTTTGAGACAACATGGACTGAGCCAGTGAACATGTCTAAGTCAAAAGGGACTGAGACAGTGGACATGTCTGAGACAACACGGACTGGGAGAGTGGACATATCTGAGGCACCTGGACTGAGACATTGAAGTATGTAAGACAACAGGGAATGAGAGAGTAGACATGTCTGAGGCAACATGGCCTGAGACAGTGGACATGTCTGAGACAACAGGGTCTGAGACCTTGGATTTGTCTATGACCACAGGCACTGACACAGTGGACAAGTTTGAGACAACTGTGACAGAGACAGTGGACATTTCTGAGACAACAGGGACTGAGACATTGGACCTGTCTGAGACCAGTGGGACTCGGAACTTTTTCATGTATGAGACCACAGGGAATGAGATCAATTATATGTCTGAAACCACAGGATCTGAGACGCTGGAAAAGTCTTAAACAACAGGGACTGAGACCAAGGTCATGTCTGAGACCACAGGACCTGAGAACCTGGACATGTCTGAGACAACAGGGCCTGAAACATTTGACTTGTCTGAGACAATATGTACTGAGACTTTGGACATGTATGAGACAACAGGGACCGAGTCGGTAGACATGTCTCAGAAAGCAGACATGTCATGTCTGAGACAACAGGGACTTAGAAAGTGGACATGTGTCATACAGCAGAGACTGAGCTAGTGGACATGTCTGAGACAGGAGGCACTGAGACATTGAACATGTTTGAAACAACAGGGAATGAGACAGTGGACATATCTGAGACAACAGGGACTGAGACAGTGGACTCATCTGCATCAAAAGGGTGTGAAATAGTGGACCTGTCTGAGATAATAGCTACTGAGACAGTAGACATACATTCGCCAGTGGACAAGTCCTGTCTGAGATGACAGTGACTGAGACAGTGGACACATCTGAGAAAACAGGGACTGACACAGTGGACATGTCTGACACAACGGGTACTGAGACATTTTACATGTCTGACATAACAGGGACTGAGACTGTGGATATGTCTGAGACAACAGGGACTGAGATAGTGGATATGTCTGAGACAACACTGACTGAGACTGTGAACATGTCTGAGACAACAGGGACTTAGACATTGGATATGTCTGAGACAACAGCGATTGAGACAGAGGACATGACTGAGACAACAGTGAATGAGACAGTGGACAAGTGTGAAGCAACACCGAATGAGACAGTAGGCATATCTGAAACAAAAGAGACTGAGATAGTGGACACCTCTGAGTCAAAAGGGTTTGAGACCATGGACATTTCTGAGACAACAGGGACTGAGACCGTGGACGTGGCTGAGACAACAGGCACTGAGACAGTGGAAAAGTGTGAAATAACAGGGAATGAGACAGTGGACATGTCTGAGACAAAAGGGAATGAGACAGTGGACACCTCTGAGTCAACAGGTTTCGAAACAGGGGACCTGTCTGAGACAATAGAGACTGAGACAATTGACATGTCTTAGCCAGTGGATAGTCCTGTGTGAGATGACAGTGACTGAGACACTGGACACATTTGAGACAATAGAGACTGAGACAGTAGACACACCTGAGACAACTAGGACAGAGAGAGTGGACATTTCTGATACAACAGGTACTGAGACCGTGGACACACCTGAGACAACTAGGACTGGGACAGTGGACAAATCTGATACAACAGGGAATGAGACATTGGTCATGTCTGACACATCAGGGACTGACACGTTGTATATGTCTGAAACAACAGGGACTGAGATTGTGGACATGTCTGAGACAACAGGGACTGAGACAGTGGACATGTCTGATACAACTGCAACTAAGAACATGTTCATTTCTGAGACAGCGGGGACTGAGAAAGGTGACATGTCTCACACAGCAGGGACTGAGACAGTAAATATGTCTGAGACAGCAGGTACTGAGACAGTGTACATGTCTGAGACAACAGGGACTGAGATATTGGACATGTCTGAAACTTCAGGGACTGAGACAGTGGACCTGTGTGAGACAACACACATATCTGAGACAACAGGGTCTGAGACCATGGACATGTCTGAGACAACAAGATTGAGACACTGCACATATGTGAGATGACAGGGTCTGAGACAATAGAGACTGAGACAGTTGACATGTCTTAGCCAGTGGATAGTCCTGTGTGAGATGACAGTGACTGAGACACTGGACACATTTGAGACAATAGAGACTGAGACAGTAGACACACCTGAGACAACTAGGACAGAGAGAGTGGACATTTCTGATACAACAGGTACTGAGACCGTGGACACACCTGAGACAACTAGGACTGGGACAGTGGACAAATCTGATACAACAGGGAATGAGACATTGGTCATGTCTGACACATCAGGGACTGACACGTTGTATATGTCTGAAACAACAGGGACTGAGACTGTGGACATGTCTGAGACAACAGGGACTGAGACAGTGGACATGTCTGATACAACTGCAACTAAGAACATGTTCATTTCTGAGACAGCGGGGACTGAGAAAGGTGACATGTCTCACACAGCAGGGACTGAGACAGTAAATATGTCTGAGACAGCAGGTACTGAGACAGTGTACATGTCTGAGACAACAGGGACTGAGATATTGGACATGTCTGAAACTTCAGGGACTGAGACAGTGGACCTGTGTGAGACAACACACATATCTGAGACAACAGGGTCTGAGACCATGGACATGTCTGAGACAACAAGGACTGAGACAGTGGACATGTATGAAACAACTGGGACTGAGATAGTGAACATGTTTGAGACAAAAGGGACTGAGACAGTGGACACGTTGGAGACAACAGGTTTCGAAATTGTGGGCATGTCTGAGACAACAGAGACTGAGGCAGTTGACATATATGAGACAGTGGACATGTCTGAGAACACAGGGACTGACACAGTGGATACGTCTGAAACAACAGGGACTGAGACACTGGATATGTCTGAGACAAGAGGGACTGACACAGTGGACATGTCTGATACAACTGTGACTAAAACCATGTTCATATTTGAGAGAACGGGAACCGAGATAGGAAACATGTCTGAAACAATAGTGACTGAGACAGTAGATATATTTGAAACAACATGGACTGAGACAGTGGACATGTCTGAGAAAACAAGGACTGAGAGAGTGGACATGTCTGTCACAGCAGGGACTGAGGTAGTAGACATGTCTGAAACAACAGGGTCTCAGAGAGTGGACATGTCTCCAACAACAGGGACTGAGACTGTGGACATGTCTGATATGACTGCGACTAAGACCAGGTTCATGTCTGAGACAACAGGGACTGAGACTTTGGACATGTCGGAGACAATAGGTACTGAGACACTTGACATGTCTGAGACCACAGGGACTGACACAGTGGATAGGTCTGAAACAACAGGGACTGAGACAGTGGATATGTCTGAGAAATCAGGGACTGACACAGTGGAGATGTCTGATACAACTGCGACTAAGACCATGTTCATGTTTGAGACAACAGGAACTGAGACAGGCAACATGTCTGAAACAACAGGGCCTGAGACAGTAGATATATTTGAAACAACAGGGACTGAGACAGTGGACATGTCTGAGACAACAGGGACTGAGACAGTGGACATGTCTGAGACAACAGGGACTGAGACAGTGGACATGTCTGACACAGCAGGGACTGAGGCAGTGGACATGTCTGAAACAACAGGTTCTCAGACAGTTGACATGTCTCAAACAACAGGGACTGAGACTTTGGACATGTCTGATACAACTGCGACTAAGACCATGTTCATGTCTGAGACAACAGGGACTGAGACAGGCGACATGTCTGAAACAACCGGAACTGAGACAGTAGATATATCTGAAACAACAGGGACTGAGACAGTGGACACGGTGGAGACAACAGGGTTCAAGACAATGGACATGTGTGAGACAACAGAGACTGAGAAAATTGATATATCTGAGACTGTAGACATGTCCTATCTGAGAAGACAGGAAATTAGACTGTGGACACATCCTTGACAACAGGGAATGAGTGGACATGTCTGCGACAACAGGGACTGAGACAGTGTACACATTAAAGACAACAGGTTTCGAGACAATGGACATGTCTGAGGCAACAGAGACTGAGAGAGTTGACATATCTGAGACAGTGGACATGTCCTGTCTTAGAAAATAAGAAATTAGACTGTGGACACATCCTCGACAACAGGGACTGAGACAGTAGACATGTCTGAGTCCACAGGGACAGAGACAGTGGACATGTCTGAGACAACCGGCATTGAGACAGTGGATATGTCTGAGACATCAGGGACTTTGACAGTGGACACATCTGAGACAAACCGGACTGAGACCCTGGACATTTCTGAGACAACAGCGACTGAGACAGTGGACATGTCTGAGACAACAGGGACTGGGACAGTGGACATGTCTGAGACAATAGGGAATCAGACACTAGATATGTGTGAGACTGCAGGGACTTACACACTGAACATATCTGAGGCAACCGGGACTGAGACTTTGGTCATGTATGAGACAACAGGGACTGAAACATTGGAAATGCCTGAGACAACAGGGAATGAGACAGTGGACATGTCTGAGACAACAGGGACTGAGACAGTTGACATGTCTGAGACAACACGGACTGGGACAGTGAACACATCGGAGGCACCTGGACTGAGACAGTGGATGTATATAAGACAACAGGGACTAGGACAGTGGATATGTCTGAGACCACAGGGACTGAGACAGTAGATTTTTTGACAAAACAGGGACTGAGGCAGAGCACATGTTGGAGACGACAGGGACTGAGACAGTGGATATGTCTGATACAACTGCGACTAAGAGCATGTTCATGTCTGAGACAAAGGGGACAGGGACAGGCGACATGTCTGAAACAACAGGGGCTGAGACAGTAGATATATCTAAAACAACAAGGACTGAGACAGTGGACATATCTGAGCCAGTAGACATGTCTGAGCCAGTGGACATGTCATGTCTGAGACAACAGGGACTGGGACAGGGACATGTCTGAGTCAACAGGGACTGAGACAGGGGACATATCTGAGACAAAAGGGATTGAGATAGCAGACACGTCTGAGTGAACAGTGTTTGAGACCATGGACATGTCTGAGAAAACAGGGACTCGAACAGTGGACATGGCTGAGACAACAGGCACTGAGACAGTGGACAAGTTTGAAACAATAGGGAATGAGAAAGTGGGCATATCTGAGACAAGAGGGACTGAGACAGTGGATACGTCTGAGTCAACAGGGTTTGAGACAGTGGACCTGTCTGAGACAATAGAGGGTGAGACAGTTGACAAGTCCTGTCTGAGATGGCAGCGACTGAGACAGTAGACACATCTGAGACAACAGAGAGTGAGACAGTGGTCACCTCTGAGACAACCAGGACTGAGACAGAGGACATATCTGAGACAACAGGGACTGACACAGTGGACATGTCTGAGACAACAGGGACTGAGACAGTGGACATGTGTGATACAACTGTGACTAATAGCGTTTTCATGTCTGAGACAATGGGTACTGAGACAGGCGACATGTCTGAAAGAACAGGGACTGAGACAGTAGACGTATCTGAGACAACAGAGACTGAGAGAGTGAACATGTCTGAGACAACAGGGACTGAGATAGTGGACCTGTCTGAAACAACACGGACTGAGAGAGTGGACATGTCCGAGACAACACAAATATCTGAAACAACGGGGTCTGAGATCATGGACATGTCTGAGACAACAACGACTGAGACAGCGGACAAGTTGGTGACAACAGGTTTCGAGAGAGTGGACATATCTGAGACAGCAATGACTGAGACAGTTGATATATCTGAGACAGTGGACATGTCCTGTCTGAGAAGGCAGGAACATAGACTGTGGACACATCATCGGCAACAGGGACAGAGACAGTGGACATATCTGAGACAACAGGTACTGAGACAGTGGACATGGCTGAGACAACAGGGACTGAGACAGTGGATATGTCTGAGACAATAGGGACTTGGACAATGGACACATCTGAGAAAAGCAGAACTGAGAGCTTTCACATATCTGAGACAACAGGGCCTGAGACAGTGGACATGTCTGAGACAACACGGACTGGGACAATGGACACATCTGAGGCACCTGGACTGAGACAGTGGATGTATACAAGACAACAGGGATTGAGACAGAGGATATGTCTGAGGCAACATGGACTGTTACAGTGGACATGTCTGAGACAACAGGGTCTGAGACCTTGGACTTGTCTGAGACAAGAGGGACTGGCATAGTGGACAAGTTTGTGACAAGAGTGACAGAGACAGTGAACATGTCTGAGACCACAGGGACTGAGACAGTGGACATGTCTGAGACCACTGGGACTCAGAACTTGTACATGTCTGTGACAATAGAGAATGAGATATTGGACATGTCTGAGACAACAGGGACTCAGACAGTGGACATGTCTGAGACAGCAGGGACTGAGACAGTGTGCAGGAGCCTGCCTGCAGCTACCCAAGGGTTAATTGCAGGAGCCTGCTTGCAGCAACTCAGGGGTTAAAACTCTCTCTTCTGAGCAAGTATTCCTATGAACTGGTGACTCCTTAAGTACAAAAATAACATGTCTGTGGTTTAGAACAGGAACTGAGTTAGAAATGCAGCCTAAGTAAGTTCCACAGCTCTGAGATTTTGCTTATGTGACAAATGATATGTATCTGCTGTTTAACTTCCTCTTATGGAGTTTCCACAGTCTGCCTTTATATTTGGAGCTTCTGCTCACAATAAACTGAGACTTGATCAGAACCCTGTCTTGTCTCCATTTCCCGCGACCCTTGCCCTTTCCCCTCTCGCCTTCTCTTCTAGGACACGGTTGATTGACCTGCAGGCCAGGTCAACAGTGGACATGTCTGAGACCACAGGGTCTGAGACCCTGGACATGTCTTAGACCACAGGGACTGATACATTGGACGTGTCCGATAAAGTAGGGACTGAGACTGTGGACATGTATGAGACAACAGGGACTGAAATATTAGACATGTCTCACACAGCATTCATGTCATGTCTGAGACAACAGGGACTTAGAGAGTGGACATGTCTGATAGAGCAGAGACTGCAACAGTGGACATGTCTGAGCCAGTGGACAAGACTGAGCCTGTGTACATGTCATGTCTGAGACAACAGTGACTGAGAGAAGGACTTGTCTGAGTCAACAGGGACTGAGAAAATGCACATGTCTGAGACAACAGGGACTAAGTCTGTGGACATGTCTTAGCAAGGAGGAAATGACATTGGACATATCTGACATATGTGGACTCAGACAGTGGCCATGTCTGAGACAACAGGGACTGAGACAGTGGACTCGTCTGAGTCAACAGGGTTACAGTCAGTGGACCTGTCTTAGACAATAACGAATGAGACAGTTGACATGTCTTCGAAGGTGGACAAGTCCTGTCTGAGATGACAGTGACATTTTCTGTAGACACATCTGAGACAATCAGGACTGAGGCAGAAGACACGTCTGAGACAACAGGGACTGAGACAGTGGACATGTCTCATACAACAGCGACTAAGACCATGTTCATGTCTGAGACAACGGGGAATGAGACAGGAAACATATCTGACACAACAGGGATTGAGACAGTGGACATCTCTGATACAATAGGGACTGACACAGTGGACAAGTCTGAGACAACAGGGACTGAGACCATGGAAATGTCTGATACAACAGGGAATCAGACACTGGATATGTCTGAGACTGCAGGGACTTACACACTGGACATATCTGAGGCAACTGGAACTGAGACTTTGGTCATGTATGAGACAACAGGGACTGAAACATTGGAAATGCCTGAGACAATAGGGAATGAGACAGTGGACATGTCTGACACAACAGGTATTGAGACTGTGGACATGTCTGAGACAACAGGGACTGAGACAGTTTACATGTCTGAGACAACACGGACTGGGACAGTGGACACATCGGAGGCACCTGGACAGAGACAGTGAATGTATATAAGACAACAGGGACTAAGACAGTGGATATGTCTGATACAAAAGGGAGTGACACAGTGGATTTTTCTGACAAAACAGGGACTGAGAGAGAGGACATGTCGGAGACAACAGGGACTGAGACAGTGGACACGTCTGATACAACTGGGACTAAGAGCATGTTCATGTCTGAGACAAAGGGGACTGAGACAGACGACATGTCTGAAACAACAGGGACTGAGACAGAAGATATATCTGAGACAACAGGGACTGAGATAGTGGACATGTCTGAGACAACAGGGACTGAGACAGTAAATATATCTCAAACAACATGGACTGAGCCAGTGGACATGTCTGAGCCAGTGGACATGTCATGTCTGAGACAACAGGGACTGGGACAGGGACATGTCTGAGTCAACAGGGACTGAGACAGGGGACATGTCTGAGACAAAAAGGGATTGAGATTGTGGACACATCTGAGTGAACAGTGTTTGAGACCATGGACATGTCTGAGAAAACAGGGACTGGGAGAGTGGTCATGTCTGAGACAATAGGGATTGAGACAGTGGATATGTCTGAGACAACAGCCAATGAGACTGCAGACATATCTGAGACAACAGGGACTGAGACATTGGACATGACAGAGTCAACAGGTACTGAGAACTTGGACATGTCTGAGACAACAGGGAATCAGATATTGGACATGTCTATGACTGCAGGGACTCAGATATTGGACATATCTGAGACAACCGGGACTGAGATTTGGACATGTGTGAGAGAACAGGGACTGAGTGGACATGTCTGAGACAACAGGCACTGAAACTGTGGACATGTGTGAAACAACACGGAATGAGACAGTGGACATGTCTGAGACAACAGGGACTGAGACAGTGGACATGTCTCAAACAACAGTGCCTGAGACAGTGGACATGTCTGAGACAACACACATTTCTGGGACAACAGGGTCTGAGACGATGTTCTTGTCTGAGACAACATGGACTGAGACAATGGACATGTGTGAAACAACATTTACTGAGACAGTGGTCATGTCTGAGACAACAGGGACTGAGACAGTAGACACACCTGAGACAACTAGGACAGAGAGAGTGGACATTTCTGATACAACAGGTACTGAGACCGTGGACACACCTGAGACAACTAGGACTGGGACAGTGGACAAATCTGATACAACAGGGAATGAGACATTGGTCATGTCTGACACATCAGGGACTGACACGTTGTATATGTCTGAGACAACAGGGACTGAGACTGTGGACATGTCTGAGACAACAGGGTCTGAGACAGTGGACATGTCTGATACAACTGCAACTAAGAACATGTTCATTTCTGAGACAGTGGGGACTGAGAAAGGTGACATGTCTCACACAGCAGGGACTGAGACAGTAAATATGTCTGAGACAGCAGGTACTGAGACAGTGTACATGTCTGAGACAACAGGGACTGAGATATTGGACATGTCTGAAACTTCAGGGACTGAGACAGTGGACCTGTGTGAGACAACACACATATCTGAGACAACAGGGTCTGAGACCATGGACATGTCTGAGACAACAAGGACTGAGACACTGCACATATGTGAGATGACAGGGTCTGAGAGATTGGACATATCTGAGAGATCAGTGGACTGAGACAGTGGACATGTCTGAGACAAGAGGCAATGAGACAGTGACTATGTGTGAAACAAGAGGAATGAGACAGTGGACATGTCTGAGACAACAGGGACTGAGACAGAGGACTCATCTGGGTCAAAAGGGTTCGAGACAGTGGACCTGTTTTAGACTATAGCTACTGAGACAGTTGACATATATTCGCCAGTGGACAAGTCCTGTCTGAGATGACAGTGACTGAGACAGTGGGCACATCTGAGACAACAGGGACTTACAGAGTGGACATGTCTGACACAACAGGAAATGAGACCTTTTACATGTCTGAGATAACAGGGACTGAGACAGTGGATATGTCTGAGACAACAGGGACTGAGATAATGGATATGTCTGAGACAACACTAACTGAGACTGTGGACATGTCTGAGACAACAGGGACTTAGACACTTGATATGTCTGAGACAACAGGGATTGGGATGGAGGACATGGCTAAGACAACAGGGACTGAGACAGTGGACAAGTGTAAAACAACATGGAATGAGACAGTGGACATATCTGAAACAAAAAAAGACAGACAGTGGACACTTTTGAGTCAACAGGGTTTGAGACCATGGACATGTCTGAGACAACAGGGACTGAGACAGTGGACATGGCTGAGACAACAGGCACTGAGATCATGGAAAATTGTGAAATAACAGGGATTGAGACAGTGGACATGTCTGAGATAAAAGGGAATGAAACAGTGGACACGTCTGAGTCAACAGGGTTCGAAACAGTGGACCTGTCTGAGACAATAGAGGCTGCGACAGTTGACATGTCTTAGACAGTGGACAAGTCCTGTCTGAGATGACAGTGACTGAGACACTCAACACATCTGAGACAATAGGGACTGAAACAGTAGACACACCTGAAATGACTAGGACTGAGACAGTTGACATATCTGAGACAACAGGGACTGAGATAGTGGACACACCTGAGACAACTAGGACTGAGACAGTGGACATATCTGATACAGAAGGGAATGAGGCAGTGGGCATGTCTGACACTACAGGGACTCACATGGTGGATATGTCTGAATCAACAGGGACTGAGACTGGACATGTCTGAGACAACAGGGAGAGAGATAGTGGAGATGTCTGATACAACTGTGAATAAGAGCATGTTCATTTCTGAGACAGTTGGGATTGAGAAAGACGACATGTCTCAAACAGCAGGGACTGAGTCAGTAAATATGTGTGAGACAACAGGGACTGAGACAGTAATCATATCTGAGACAACTGGAACAGAGACAGTGTACATGTCTGAGACAACAGGGACTGAGTTTGTGGACATGTCTGAAACTACAGGGACTGAGACAGTGGACATGTCTGAGACAACACACATATCTGAGACAACAGGGTCTGAGACCATGGACATGTCTGGAACAACACACATGTCTGAGACAACACACATATCTGAGACAACAGGGTCTGAGACCATGGACATGTCTGGAACAACACACATGTCTGAGACAACAGTGTATGAGACCATGGACATATCTGAGACAACAGGGACTGAGTCAGTGGACATGTCTGTGGCAACATGGACTGGGACAGTGGACATGTCTGAGACAACAGGGTCTGAGACCTTGGATTTGTCTAAGACAACAGGGACTGACAAAGAGGATAATATTTAGACAACCGTGACAGAGACAATGGACAGGTCTGAGACAACAGGGACTGAGACAGTAGACATGTCTGAGACCAGTGGGACTCAGAACTTTTTCATGTATGAGACCACAGGGAATGAGACCAATTATATGTCTGAGACCACAGGACCTGAGACCCTGGAAATGTCTTCGACAACAGGGACTGAGATCATGGACATGTCTGAGACCACAGGACCTGAGACCCTGGACATGTCTTAGACAACAGGGATTGAGACATTGGACATGTCTGAGACAATATATACTGAGACTTTGGACATGTATGAGACAACAGGGAATGAGACGGTAGACATGTCTCAGACAGCAGACATGTCATGTATGAGACAACAGGGACTTAGAGAGTGGATATGTCTTATACAGCAAAGACTGAGCCAGTGAACATGTCTGAGCCAGTGGACATGTCGTGCCAGTGGACATGTCATGTCTGAGATGACATGGACCTGTCTGAGTCAACAGGGAGTGAAAAAATGGACATGTCTGAGACAACAGGCACTAAATATGTGGACTGTCTGAGGAAAGAGGGAATGACTTTGGACATATCTGAGATAACGGGGACTCAGACAGTGGACATGTCTGAGACAATGGGGAATGAGACAGTGGACATGTCTTGTCTGAGACAACAGGGATTGCAACAGTGGATATGTTCTTAGGCAATAGAGGCTGAGTTAGTTGACATGTCTTAGTTAGTGGACAAGTCCTGTCTGAGATGACAGCAACTGAGACACTGGACACATCTGAGACAATAGGGACTGAGACAGTAGACACGCCTGAGACAACAGGAACCGAGACAGTGGACATGTCTGAGACAAGACGTACTGAGACCTTGGACATATCTGAGACAACAGTGAATCAGACATTGGATATGTCTGAGACTGCAAGGACTCAGACCCTGCATATATGTGAGACAACCGGGTCTCAGAGTTTGGACATGTCTGAGAGAACAGGGACTGAAACAGTGGACATGTCTGAGACAAGAGGAACTGAGACAGTGACCATGCGTGAAACAAGAGGAATGAGACAGTGGACACATCTGAGACAATGGTGACTGAGACAGTGGACTCATCTGAGTCAAACGAGTCTGAAACAGTGGACCTGTTTGAGACAATAGCTACTGAGACAGATGACAAATATTTGCCAGTGGACAAGTCCTGTCTGAGATGACAGCAACTGATACAGTGGACACATCTGAGACAACAGGGACTTACATAGTGGACATGTCTGACACATCGGGAACTGAGACCTTTTACATGTCTGAGATAACAGGGACTGAGACAGTGTACATGTCTGAGACAAAGGGACTGAGATAGTGGATATGTCTGAGACAACACTGACTGAGACTGTGGACATGTCTGAGACAACAGGGACTTAGACATTGGATATGTATGAGACAACAGGGATTGGGACAGAGGACATGACTGAGACAACAGGGACTGAGACAGTGGGCAAATGTGAAACAACACAGAATGACAGAGTGGACATATCTGAAACGAAAGAGACTATGACAGTTGACACCTCTGAGTCAATAGGGTTTGAGACCATGGACATTTCTGAGACAACAGTTACTGAGACATTGGACATGGATTAGACAACAGGCATTGAGATCGTGGAAAAGTGTGAAATAACAGGGATTGAGATAGTGGCCATGTCTGAGATAAAAGGAAATGAGACAGTGGACACATCGGAGTCAACAGGGTTCGAGACAGTGGCGCTGTCTGAGACAATAGAGGCTGAGACAGTTGACATGTCTTAGAGAGTTTACAAGTCCTGCCTGAGATGACAGCATCTCAGAAACTGGACACATTTGAGACAATAGTGACTGAGACAGTAGACACACCTGAGATGACGAGGACTGAGACAGTGGACATATCAGAGACAACAGGGACTGAGACAGTGGACAGACCTGAGACAACAGGGCGTGACACAGTAGACACATTGGAGACAACAGGGTTCGAGACAGTGGACATGTCTGAAACAACAGAGACTGAGAGAGTTGCCATATCTGAGACAGTGGACATGTCCTGTCTGAGAAGACAAGAGATTAGACTGTGGACACATCCTTGAAAACAGGGACTGAGACAGTGGACATATCTGAGACAACAGGGACTGAGACACTGCACATGTCTGAGACAACAGGGATTGAGACAGTGGATATGTCTGAGACAACAGGGACTTTGACAGTGGACACATCTGAGACAACCTGGACTGAGACCCTTGGCATTTCTGAGACAACAGGGAATGAGACAGTGGACATGTCTGAGTCAACAGGGACTGAGACCATGGACATGTCTGAGACAAAAGGTAATCAGACTTGGAAATGTTGAGACTGTAGGGAATCAGACACTGGACATATCCGAGACAACCGGGACTGAGACTTTGGACATTTCTGAGACAGCCGGGACTGAGACATTGGAAATGCCTGAGACAACAGAGACTGAGACAGTGGACATGTCTGAGACAACAAGTACTGAGACCGTGGACATGTCTCAGACAACAGGGACTGAGACAGTGGACATGTCTCAGACAACATGGACTGGGACAGTGGACATGTCTGAGACAACAGGGTCTGAGACATTGGATTTGTCTAAGAAAACAGGCACTGACCCAGTGGACAAGTTTGAGATAACTGTGACAGTGACAGTGGACATGTCTGAGACCACTGGGACTCAGAAGTTTTACATGGTGAGACAACAGGGAAGGACATATTGGACATATCTGAGACACCAGGGACTCAGACGGTTGACATGTCTGAGACAGCACGGACTGAGACCATGGACATGTCTGAGACCACAGGACCTGGACATGTCTTAGACAACAGGGACTGAGACCAATGACATATCTGAGACAATAGGGACTGAGACTTAGGACATGTATAAGACAACAGGGACTGAGATGGTAGACATGTCTCAGACAGCAGACATGTCATGTCTGGGACAACAGGGACTTAGCGAGTGGACATGTCTTATACATCAGAGACTGAGCCAGTGGACATGTCTGAGACAGTGGACATGTCGAGCCAGTGGACATGTCATGTCGGTGACAACAGGGACTGATACAGGGACATGTCTGCATCAACAGGGACTGAGAAAGTGGACATGTCTGAGACAATAGGGACTAAGAATGTGCACATGACTAAGCAAAGAGGGAATGACATTGGACATATGTGAGATAACAGGGACTCACACAGTGGACATGTCTGAGTCAACAGAAAATCAGACAGTGGACGTGTCTCATCTGAGACAACAGGGATTGCACCAGTGGATATGTTCTGATAAAACAGGGACCGAGACAGTGGACATGTCTGAGACATTAGGGAATCAGAAAGTGGACATGTCTGAGACAACAGGGATTTAGAGAGTGGACATATCTAAGACAATGGTGACTCAGACAGGCGACATGTCTGAAACAACAGGGACTGAGACAGTAGGTATATCTGAAACAATAGGGACTGAGACAGTGGACATGTCTGAGACAACAGGTACTGAGACCTTGGACATGTCTGAGACTGCAGGGACTCAGACACTGCATATATGTGAGACAACCAGGTCTGAGACTTTGGACATGTCTGAGAGAGCAAGGACTCAGACAGTGGACATGTCTGAGACAGGAGGCACTGAGACATTGAACATGTTTGAAACAACAGGGAATGAGACAGTGGACATGTCTGAGACAACAGGGACTGAGAGAGTGGACTCATCTGCATCAAAAGGGTGTGAAATAGTGGACCTGTCTGAGATAATAGCTAATGAGACAGTAGACATATATTCGCACATGGACAAGTCTTGTCTGAGATGACAGTGACTGAGACAGTGGATACATCTGAGACAACAGGGACTGACACAGTGGACATGTCTGACACAACGGGTATTGAGACATTTTACATGTCTGAGATAACAGAGACTGAGACAGTGGATATGTCTGAGACAACAGGGACTGAGATAGTGGATATGTCTGAGACAACACTGACTGAGACTGTGGACATGTCTGAGACAACAGGGACTTAGACATTGGATATGTCTGAGACAACAGTGATTGAGACAGAGGACATGACTGAGACAACAGTGAATGAGACAGTGGACAAGTGTGAAACAACACCGAATGAGACAGTAGACATATCTGAAACAAAAGAGAATGAGACAGTGGACACCTCTGAGTCAAAAGGGTTTGAGACCATGGACGTGGCTGAGACAACAGGCACTGAGACGGTGGAAAAATGTGAAATAACAGGGAATGGGACAGTGGACATGTCTGAGACAAAAGGGAATGAGACAGTGGACACGTCTGAGTCAACAGGTTTCAAAACAGTGGACCTGTCTGAGACAATAGAGACTGAGACAGTTGACATGTCTTAGCCAGTGGATAGTCCTGTGTGAGATGACAGTGACTGAGACACTGGACACATTTGAGACAATAGAGACTGAGACAGTAGACACACCTGAGACAACTAGGACAGAGAGAGTGGACATTTCTGATACAACAGGTACTGAGACCGTGGACACACCTGAGACAACTAGGACTGGGACAGTGGACAAATCTGATACAACAGGGAATGAGACATTGGTCATGTCTGACACATCAGGGACTGACACGTTGTATATGTCTGAAACAACAGGGACTGAGATTGTGGACATGTCTGAGACAACAGGGACTGAGACAGTGGACATGTCTGATACAACTGCAACTAAGAACATGTTCATTTCTGAGACAGCGGGGACTGAGAAAGGTGACATGTCTCACACAGCAGGGACTGAGACAGTAAATATGTCTGAGACAGCAGGTACTGAGACAGTGTACATGTCTGAGACAACAGGGACTGAGATATTGGACATGTCTGAAACTTCAGGGACTGAGACAGTGGACCTGTGTGAGACAACACACATATCTGAGACAACAGGGTCTGAGACCATGGACATGTCTGAGACAACAAGGACTGAGACAGTGGACATGTATGAAACAACTGGGACTGAGATAGTGAACATGTTTGAGACAAAAGGGACTGAGACAGTGGACACGTTGGAGACAACAGGTTTCGAAATTGTGGGCATGTCTGAGACAACAGAGACTGAGGCAGTTGACATATATGAGACAGTGGACATGTCTGAGAACACAGGGACTGACACAGTGGATACGTCTGAAACAACAGGGACTGAGATACTGGATATGTCTGAGACAAGAGGGACTGACACAGTGGACATGTCTGATACAACTGTGACTAAAACCATGTTCATATTTGAGAGAACGGGAACCGAGATAGGAAACATGTCTGAAACAATAGTGACTGAGACAGTAGATATATTTGAAACAACATGGACTGAGACAGTGGACATGTCTGAGAAAACAAGGACTGAGAGAGTGGACATGTCTGTCACAGCAGGGACTGAGGTAGTAGACATGTCTGAAACAACAGGGTCTCAGAGAGTGGACATGTCTCCAACAACAGGGACTGAGACTGTGGACATGTCTGATATGACTGCGACTAAGACCAGGTTCATGTCTGAGACAACAGGGACTGAGACTTTGGACATGTCGGAGACAATAGGTACTGAGACACTTGACATGTCTGAGACCACAGGGACTGACACAGTGGATAGGTCTGAAACAACAGGGACTGAGACAGTGGATATGTCTGAGAAATCAGGGACTGACACAGTGGAGATGTCTGATACAACTGCGACTAAGACCATGTTCATGTTTGAGACAACAGGAACTGAGACAGGCAACATGTCTGAAACAACAGGGCCTGAGACAGTAGATATATTTGAAACAACAGGGACTGAGACAGTGGACATGTCTGAGACAACAGGGACTGAGACAGTGGACATGTCTGAGACAACAGGGACTGAGACAGTGGACATGTCTGACACAGCAGGGACTGAGGCAGTGGACATGTCTGAAACAACAGGTTCTCAGACAGTTGACATGTCTCAAACAACAGGGACTGAGACTTTGGACATGTCTGATACAACTGCGACTAAGACCATGTTCATGTCTGAGACAACAGGGACTGAGACAGGCGACATGTCTGAAACAACCGGAACTGAGACAGTAGATATATCTGAAACAACAGGGACTGAGACAGTGGACACGGTGGAGACAACAGGGTTCAAGACAATGGACATGTGTGAGACAACAGAGACTGAGAAAATTGATATATCTGAGACTGTAGACATGTCCTATCTGAGAAGACAGGAAATTAGACTGTGGACACATCCTTGACAACAGGGAATGAGTGGACATGTCTGCGACAACAGGGACTGAGACAGTGTACACATTAAAGACAACAGGTTTCGAGACAATGGACATGTCTGAGGCAACAGAGACTGAGAGAGTTGACATATCTGAGACAGTGGACATGTCCTGTCTTAGAAAATAAGAAATTAGACTGTGGACACATCCTCGACAACAGGGACTGAGACAGTAGACATGTCTGAGTCCACAGGGACAGAGACAGTGGACATGTCTGAGACAACCGGCATTGAGACAGTGGATATGTCTGAGACATCAGGGACTTTGACAGTGGACACATCTGAGACAAACCGGACTGAGACCCTGGACATTTCTGAGACAACAGCGACTGAGACAGTGGACATGTCTGAGACAACAGGGACTGGGACAGTGGACATGTCTGAGACAATAGGGAATCAGACACTAGATATGTGTGAGACTGCAGGGACTTACACACTGAACATATCTGAGGCAACCAGGACTGAGACTTTGGTCATGTATGAGACAACAGGGACTTAAACATTGGAAATGCCTGAGACAACAGGGAATGAGACAGTGGACATGTCTAACACAACACCTACTGGGACCATGGACATGTCTGAGACAACCGGGACTGAGACAGTGGACACATAGCAGGCACTTGGACTGAGACAGTGGACATATATAAGGCAACAGGGACTCGGACAGTGGATATGTCTGAGACCACAGGGACTGACATAGTAGATTTGTCTGACAAAACAGGGACTGAGACAGAGGAAATGTCGGAGACAACAGGGACTGAGACAGTGAACATGTCTGATACAACTGCGACTAAGAGCATGTTCATGTCTGAGACAACGGGGACTGAGACAGGCGACATGTCTGAAACAACAGGGACTGAGACAGTAGATATATCTAAAACAACATGGACTGAGACAGTGGACATATCTGAGCCAGTGGACATGTCTGAGCCAGTGGACATGTCATGTTTGAGACAACAGGGACTGGGACAGGGACATATCTCATTCAACAGGGACTGAGACAGGGGACATGTCTGAGACAAAAGGGATTGAGATAGTGGACACGTCTGAGTGAACAATGTTTGAGACCATGGACATGTCTGAGAAAACAGGGACTGGGACAGTGGACATGCCTGAGACAACAGACACTGAGACAGTGGACAAGTTTGAAACAACAGGGAATGAGAAAGTGGACATGTCTGAGACAAGAGGGACTGAGACAGTGGACAGGTCTGAACAGGGTTTGAGATAGTGGACCCGTCTGAGACAACAGAGGGTGAAACAGTTGACACGTCTAAGCCAGTGGACAAGTCCTGTCTGAGATGACAGTGACTGAGACAGTGCACACATATGAGACAACAGGGAGTGAAACAGTGGTCAATTCTGAGACCTCCAGGAATGAGACAGAGGACATATCTCAGACAACAAGGACTGAGACAGCGGACTTGCCTGAGAAAACAGGGACTGACACAGTGCATATGTCTGAAATAACAGGGACTGAGACAGTGGACATGTCTGAGACAACAGGGACTGAGACAGTGGACATATCTGATACAACTGCGACTAATAGCATTTTCAAGACTGAGACAATGGGGACTGAGACATGCGACATGTCTGAAAGAACAGGGACTGAGACAGTAGATATATCTGAGACAACAGGGATTGAGACAGTGGACATGTCTGAAACAGCAGGGTCTGAGAGTGTGGGCATGTTTGAGACAACACACATATCTGAAACAATGGGGTCTGAGATTATGGACATGTCTGAGACAACAGTGACTGAGACATTGGACATGTGTGAAACAACTGGGACTGAGACAGTGGACATATCTGGGACAATAGGGATTGAGAGAGTGTACAAGTTGGTGAGGACAGGGTTCGAGACAGTGGACATGTCTGAGACAACAAAGACTGAGACAATTAATATATCTGAGACAGTGGACATGTCCTGTCTGAGAAGGCAGGAGCTTAGACTGTGGTCACATCGTCGACAAAAGGGACTGAGACAGTGGACATATCTGAGACAACAGGGACTGACACAGTGGACATGGCTGAGACAACAGGGACTGAGACAGTGGATATGTCTGAGACAACAGGGACTTGGACAGTGGACATTTCTGAGACAACCCGAACTGAGACCGTTCACATATCTGAGACAACAGGGACTGAGACAGTGGACATGTCTGAGACAACACGGACTGGGACAATGGACATATCTGAGCCGCCTGGATTAGGAGAGTGGACGTATACAAGACAACAGGGACTGAGAGGATATGTCTGAGGCAACATGGACTGTTACAGTGTACGTGTCTGTGACAACAGGTTTTGAGACCTTGGACTTGTCTGAGACAACAGGGACTGAAACAGTGGACAAGTTTCAGACAACAGTGACAGAGACAGTGGACATGTCTGAGACAACAGGAACTAAGACAGTGGACATGTCTGAGACCACTGGGATTCAGAACTTTTACATGTCTGCAACAACAGGGAATGAGATATTGGACATGTCTGAGACAAGAGGGACTCAGACAGTGTACATGTCTGAGACAGCAGGGACTGAGACAGTGGACATGTCTGAGACCTCAGGGACTGAGACAGTGGACATGTCTGAGACAACAGGGACTGAGACCATGGACATGTGTGACAAGAGGGAATCAGACTTGGAAATGTTGAGACTGTAGGATTTCAGACACTGGACATATCAGAGACAACCGGGACCGAGACTTTGGACATTTCTGAAACAACAGGGACTGAGACATTGGAAATGCCTGAGACAACAGAGACTAAGACAGTGGACATGTCTGAGGCAACAGGTGCTGAGACCGTGGACATGTCTGAGACAACAGAGACTGAGACAGTGGACGTGTCTGAGACAAGACCGACTGGGACAGTGGACATATCTGAGACACCTTGACTGAGACAGTGGACATACATGAGAAAACAGGGACTGAGACAGGGACGTGTCTGAGTCAACAGGGACTAAGTCCATGGACATGTCTGAGCAAAGACAGAATGATATTGGACATATCTGATTTAATGGGGACTCAGACAGTGCACATGTCTGTGACAGCAGGGAATGAGATAGTGGACAAGTCTTGTCTGAGACAACAGGGATTGTGACAGTGGATATGTTCTGAAAAAACAGGGACTGAGACAGTGGACATGTCTGAGACATAAGGGACTGAGTCTGTGGACATGTATGAGAAAACAGGGACTTAGAGAGTGCACACATCTAAGACAATGGGGACTCAGACAGGCGACATGTCTGAAACAACAGGGACTGAGAAGGTAGTTATATCTGAAAAAAGATGGACTGAGACAGTGGACATGTCTGAGACAACAGGGACTGAGACAGTTTACATGTCTGAGACAACACGGACTGGGACAGTGGACACATCGGAGGCACCTGGACAGAGACAGTGAATGTATATAAGACAACAGGGACTAAGACAGTGGATATGTCTGATACAAAAGGGAGTGACACAGTGGATTTTTCTGACAAAACAGGGACTGAGAGAGAGGACATGTCGGAGACAACAGGGACTGAGACAGTGGACACGTCTGATACAACTGGGACTAAGAGCATGTTCATGTCTGAGACAAAGGGGACTGAGACAGACGACATGTCTGAAAAAACAGGGACTGAGACAGAAGATATATCTGAGACAACAGGGACTGAGATAGTGGACATGTCTGAGACAACAGGGACTGAGACAGTAAATATATCTCAAACAACATGGACTGAGCCAGTGGACATGTCTGAGCCAGTGGACATGTCATGTCTGAGACAACAGGGACTGGGACAGGGACATGTCTGAGTCAACAGGGACTGAGACAGTGGACATGTCTGAGACAAAAAGGGATTGAGATTGTGGACACATCTGAGTGAACAGTGTTTGAGACCATGGACATGTCTGAGAAAACAGGGACTGGGAGAGTGGTCATGTCTGAGACAATAGGGATTGAGACAGTGGATATGTCTGAGACAACAGCCAATGAGACTGCAGACATATCTGAGACAACAGGGACTGAGACATTGGACATGACAGAGTCAACAGGTACTGAGAACTTGGACATGTCTGAGACAACAGGGAATCAGATATTGGACATGTCTATGACTGCAGGGACTCAGATATTGGACATATCTGAGACAACCGGGACTGAGATTTGGACATGTGTGAGAGAACAGGGACTGAGTGGACATGTCTGAGACAACAGGCACTGAAACTGTGGACATGTGTGAAACAACACGGAATGAGACAGTGGACATGTCTGAGACAACAGGGACTGAGACAGTGGACATGTCTCAAACAACAGTGCCTGAGACAGTGGACATGTCTGAGACAACACACATTTCTGGGACAACAGGGTCTGAGACGATGTTCTTGTCTGAGACAACATGGACTGAGACAATGGACATGTGTGAAACAACATTTACTGAGACAGTGGTCATGTCTGAGACAACAGGGACTGAGACAGTGGACATGTCTGAGACAACAGGTATTGAGACTGTGGACACGTCAGAGACAACAGGTACTGAGACCATGGACATGTCTGAGACAACACACATATCTGAGACAACAGGGTCTGAGACCATGGACATGTCTGAGACAACAGGGTCTTAGACAGTAGACATGTGTGAAACAAATGGGACTGAGACAGTGGTCATGTCTGAGTCAACATGTATTTACGTAGTGGACACATCAGAGACAACAGGTACTGAGACCTTGGACATGTCTGAGACCACAGGGAATCAGATATTGGACATGTCTGTGAATGCAGGGACTCAGACATTAGACATATCTGAGACAACCAGGACTGAGACTTTGGACATGTCTGAGAGAACAGGGACTGAGTCGGTGCACATGTCTGAGACAACAGGCACTGAAACAGTGGACATGTGTGAAACAACAGGGAATGAGACAGTGGACATGTCTGAGAAAAGAGAGAATGAGACAGTTGACATATCTTCACCAGTGGACAAGTCCTGTCTGAGATGACAGCCACTGAGACAGTGGGCACATCTGAGACAACAGGGACTGAGACAGTGAACAGATCTGAGATAACCATGACTGAGACAGTAGACATATCTGAGACAACAGGTACTGAGACAGCGGACATGTCTGAGACCACAGGGACTAACACAGTGGATATGTATGAAACAACAGGGACTGAGACAGTGGACATCTGAGACAACAGGGACTGACACCGTGGACATGTCTGAAAAAACTGTGACTAAGAGCATGTTCATGTCTGAGACAATGGGTAGTGAGATAGGCGACATGTCTGAAACAACAGGGACTGAACAGTAGATACATCTAAAACAACAGGGACTGAGACAGTGGACATGTCTGAGACAACAGGGACTGAGACAGTGGACACGTCAGAGACAAGAGGGATTCAGACAGTGGACATGTCAGAGACAACAGGTACTGAGGCGATGGACATGTCTGAGACCACAGGACCAGAGACCCTGGACATGTCTCAGACAACAGGGACTGAGACATTGGACATGTCATAGACAATAGGGACTGAGAATGTGGACATGTATGAGACAACAGGGACTGAGATGGTAGACATGTCTGGGACAGCAGACATGTCATGTCTGAGAAAACAGGGACTTAGAGAGTGGACATGTCTGATAGAGCAGAGACTGAGACAGTGGACATGTCTGAGCCAGATTACATATCTGAGCCAGTGGTCATGTCATGTCTGAGACAACAGGGACTGAGACATTGGACATGTCTGAGTCAACAGGGACTGAGAAAGTGGACATGTCTGAGACAACAGGGACTAAGCCTGTGGTCATGTCTTAGCAAAGACGAAATGACATTGGACATATCTGAGATAATGGGGACTCAGACAGTGGACATGTCTGAGACAACAGGGAATGAGACAGTGGACATATCTTGTCAGAGACAACAGGGAATGAGACAGTGGATATGTCCTGAAAAAGCAGAGACTGAGACAGGAAACATGTTTGAGACAACAGGGATTGAGACATTGGACATGTTTGAGACAACAGGGACTGAGACAGTGGATATGTCTGAGACAACAGGAACAGAGACAGTGGACATGTCTGAGACAACAGGGACTGTAACATTGGACATTTCTGAAACAACAGGGAGTGAGACAGTGGACATGTCTGAGACAGGGATTTAGACAGTGGACATTTCTGAGACAGTGGACATGTCATTTCTGAGACCACAGTGACTGAGACCATGGACATGCCTGAGACAATAGGGTCTGAGACAGTATACATGATTGAGACAACAGGGAGGGAGACAGTGAACATGTCTGATACAACTGTGACTAAGAGCTTGGTCTTGTCAGACGAAATGTGGACTGAGACATTGGACATGTCTGAGACAACACAAATGTGTGAGAAAACAGTGGCTGAGACAATGGACATGTCTGATACAACAGGCACTGAGACCGTGGAGATGTGTGAAACAACACGGAATGAGACAGTGGACATGTCTGAGACAAAAGGTACTGAGACCTTGGACATGTCTGAGAAAACTGGGACTGAGACAGTGGACACATCTGAAACTACCGTGACTGAAACTGTGGACATGTCTGAGAAAACAGGGACCAAGATAGTGGATTTGTCTGAGATAACCCTGACTGAGACAGTGGACATGTGTGAGACAACAGTGATTTAGACATTGGACCTGTCTGAGAAACAGGGACTGAGACAGTGCACATGTCTGAGACAATAGGGATTGAGACCATGGACATGTCTGAAACAACAGGGACTGAGACATTGGACATGACAGAGAGACAACTGGTACTGAGATGTTGGATATGTCTTAGACCACAGGGAATCAGATATTGAACATGTCTGTGACTGCAGGGACTCAGGCATTGGACATATATGAGACAACCGGGACTGAGACTTTGGCCATGTCTTAAAGAACAGGTACTGAGACAGTGGACATGTCTGAGACAACATGCACTGAAACAGTGGACATGTGTGAAACAACAGGGAATGAGACAGTGGACATATCTGAGACAACAGGGACTGAGACAGTGGACTTGTATGAGAAAATAGAGAATGAAACAGTTGACATATCTTCACAAGTGGATAAGTCCTGTCTGAGATGACAGCAACTGAGACAGTGAACACATCTCAGACAACAGGGAGTGAGACAGTGGACACATATGAGACAACCAGTAATGAGACTGTGGACATATCTGAGACAATAGAGACTGAGATATTGGACGTGTCTGAGACCACAGGGACCGACACAGTGGATATGTATGGAAAAACAGGGATTGATGCAGTGGACATGTCTGAGACCACAGGGACTGACACAGTGGACATGTCTGATACAAATGTGACTAAGAGCATGTTCATGTCTGAGACAATGGGTACTGAGACAGGTGACATGTCTTAAACAACAGGGAGTGAGACAGTAGATATATCTAAAACAACAGGGACTGAGACAGTGGACATATCTGAGACAATAGGGAATGAGATAGTGTACATGTCTGAGACAACAGGGACTGAGAGACTGGACATGTCTGAAACGACAGTGCCTGAGACAATGGACATCTCTGAGACAACACACATATCTGTGACTACAGTGTCTGAGATCATGTACTTCTCTGAGATGACAGGGATTGAGACAGTGGACATGTGTGTATCACCTGGGACTGGGACAGTGGTCATGTCTGAGACAACAGGGACTGAGACAGTGGACACGTTGGAGACAACAGGGACTAAGACCATGGACATGTCTGAGACAACACACATATCTGAGACAACAGGGTCTGAGACCATGGGCATGTCTGAGACAACAAGGACTGAGACAGTGGGCATGTGTGGAACAACTGGGAATGAGATAGAGGTCGAGTTTGAGACAACAGGTATTGAGGCAGTAGACAGGTCGGATACAACAGATACTGAGACCTTGGACATGTCTGAGAAAACAGGGACTGAGACTGTGGACATATCTGAGACTACCGGGACTGAGACACTGGACATGTCGGAGACAACAGGGACTGAGATAGTGGATTTGTCTGAGAAAACACTGAGACAGGGGACATGTCTGAGACAGCAGGGATTTAGATATTGGACATGTCTGAGACAACAGGGACTGAGACACTGGAAATGTCTGAGACAGCAGGGATTGAGACAGTGGATATGTCTGAGAGAACAGCCAATGAGACCATGGACATGTGTGAGACAACAGGAATTGAGACAGCGGACATGTCTGAGACAAGATGTACTGAGACCTTGGACATGTCTGAGGCAACAGGGATTCAGATATTGGACACGTCTGTGACTGCAGAGACTCAGACACTGGACATATCTGAGACAACCGGGACTGAGACTTTGGACATGTCTGAGAGAACAGGGACTGAGAAAGTGGACATGTCTGACACAACAGGCACTAAGACAGGGTTATGTGTGAAACAAAAAGGAATGAGACAGTGGACATCTCTGAGACAACAGGGATTGAGACAGTGGACCTGTCTGAGACAATAGAGAATAAGACAGTTGACATATTTTCATCAGTGAACAAGTCCTGTTTGACATGACAGTGACTGAGACAGTGAATACATCTGAGATAACTGGGACTTAAACAGTGGGCACATCTGAGACAACAGGGACTGAGACAGTGTATATGTCTGAGACCACAGGGACTGACACAGTGGATATGTATGAAACAACAGGGACTGACACAGTGAACATGTCTGAGACATCAGGGACTGACACAGTGGACATATCTGATACAACTGTGACTAAGAGCGTGTTCATGTCTGAGACTTGGGTACTGAGACAGGTGACATGTCTGAAACAACAGGGACTGAGACAGTGGACATGTCTGAGGCAACAGGAACTGAGACAGTGGACATGGCTGAAACAACAGTGACTGAGACAGTGGACATGACTGAGACAATTCACATATCTGTGACAACAGGTTCTGAGACCATGGAATTGTCTTAGACAACAGGGACTGAGACAGTGGACATTTGTGAAACAACTGGGACTGAGAGAGTGGTCATGTCCGAGACAACAGGGACTGAGACATTGGATATGTCTGAGAAAACACACATATCTAAAACAACATTGTCTGAGACCATGGACATGTCTGAGACAACAGGGCCTGAGTCAGTGGACATGTGTGAAACAACTGGGACTGAAACAGTGATCATGTCTGAGACAACAGGAATTGAGGCAGTGGGCACGTCAGAGACAACAGGTACTGGGAGTTTGGACATGTCTGAGAAAACAGGGACTGAGACAGTGGACACATCTGAGCCTACCGGGACTGAGACCGTGGACATGTCTGAGAAAATATGGACTGAGTTCGTGGACTTGTCTGAGGCAACACTGACTGAGACCATAGACATGTTTGAGACAACAGGGATTTAGACATTGGACATGTGTGAGACAACAGGGACTGAGACAGTGGACATGTGTGAGACAACAGGGATTGAGACAGTGGATATGTCTGAGACAACAGCCAGTGAGACTGCAGACATGTCTGCGAGAAAAGGGCCTGAGACAGTGGACATGTCTGAGGCAACAGGTACTGAGACCTTGGACATGTCTGAGACAACAGGGAATCAGATATTGGACATGTCTGTGACTGCAGGGACTCAGACACTGGACATAGCTGAGACAAGTGGGACTGAGACTTTGGACATGTCTGAGAGAACAGGAACTGAGACAGCGGACATGTCTGAGACAACAGGCATTGAGACAGTGGACATGTGTGATACAACAGGCATTGAGACAGTGGACATGTCTGAGACAACAGGGGCTGAGACAGTGGACCTGTCTGAGACAATAGAGAATGAGACAATTGACATATCTTCACCATTGGACAAGTCCTGCCTGAGATGAGAGTGACTGAGACAGTGGACACATCTGAGACTATCAGTACTGAGAGAGTGGACATATGTGAGAAAACAGGTTCTGAGACAGTGGAAATGTCTGAGACCACAGGGACTGACACAATGGATATGTATGAAACAACAGGGACTTAGACAGTGGACATGTCTGAGACAACAGGGACTGATACAGTGGACATACCTGATACAACTGCGACTAAGAGTGTGTTCATGTCTGAGACAATGGTTATTAAGACAGGCGACATGTATGAAACAACAGGGAATGAGACAGTAGATATATCTAAAACATCAGGGACTGAGACAATGGACATTTCTGAGACAACAGCGACTGAGACAGTGGACATGTCTGAGACAACACGGTCTGAGACAGTGGACATGTCTGAGACAACCCACATATCTGTGATAACAGGGTTTGAGACCATGGACTGAGACCCTCGTCATGTCTGTGACAACAGGGACTGAGACAGTGGACATGTCTGAGACAACAGGGACTGAGACAGTGGACTTGTGTGAGACAACAGGGACTGAGACAGTGGATATGTGTGAAACAACTTGGACTGAGACAGTGGTAATGCCTGAGACAACAGGGACTGAGGCAGTGGACACATCGGAGACAACAGGGATAGAGACAGTGGACATGTCTGAGACAACACTCATAGACCATGGACATGTCTGAGATAACAGGGACTAAGACATTGGACATGTGTGAAACAGCTGGGATTGAGACAGTGGACATGTCTGAGACAACAGGAACCGAGATAGTTAATATTCCTGTACATTCCTTCCTTTGAGTAATTGCTCAAGCAAGAGTTTCAAGTATTATATTTAAAATGAGTGGAAGATTTGTGTGGTTCCTGCTTTTTTCCATTTAGAATAACAGTATCATTGGATTTATTTTATACAGCTTTAGTTATGTTGAGATGTTCCTTCCAGTCCAATTTGTGGTAGGATTTTTATCATAAGTGCATGTTTAATTTTGTCAATACTGCATCTACCGAGATAACCATGTGATTTTTGTTTTTGAGTGCATTTATATGATTTATGACATTTAATGTCTTACATGTTTTGAACTATTCCTGCCTCTCTGGAATAATGAGGAGTTGATCATTTTGGATGATATTTTGATGTGTGCCTGCGTGTGGTTTTCACATTTTTGAGAATTTTTGCATTAATTTTTCATTATGGTATGAGTCTATAGTTCTGTAGGGGAAGTTGCATCTTTACTTGGTTTTTGGTATTAGACTGGTGCTTGCTTTATAGAAGGAATATAGGGTTTCTTTTTTCTTTCTTTTTGAATAATTTAAGAAATATTGGCTGTAGATATTCTTCAAATATCTGGGAGAATTTTGCTGTAAATCCCTATGGGCCTGAGCTATTTTAGTTGGCAAATTTTCTATTACTGTCTAAATTGCCTTAGGTGTTATGGGTCTGTTCATATTGTTGATCTCATCTTGGTTTAGCTTGATGATTCTGAAGATTTTAGATAGCCATTTCTTTTAGGTTTTCAAGTTTCATAGAATATAGTTTTTTTTAACATTTTTTTATTGATGCTTTGTGCATTTCATACATCATTTTCCAATTCAGTTCAGGCATATCTCCCCTTCCCTTCCCCCCACCCCCACCCCAACCGAGATCATGCATTCTGCCATGACTGTCCTGCATATCTCTCTCAGTTTTTTTTCCATTTTTTAACTATAAGTGATAATCCATGAGTACAAGCATCCTTCATGTAAAACCAATTTGCAGGCTGTTGTGGCCAAACACCCACAGCCCCACCTTCCAGCGGGGGGTGAGGGGTTGTATGTTCAATCAGTTTAATCAAATGGGGGTCCAGACTACATTGCTGTAGTTTCACCCTTCACCCCAATTGCAGCCCTTACATTCTACCACGCCCCCTCTTCCGCCAAATTGTTCCGTGGGCTTAGAAAAGGGGCACAGGTGGATGAGAGCCAAAACAGTCCACTTCTCTGGAGCTGTTGTTCTGGATTCTGGTCAATTCTGGGCTGTTTCCTTTTCATGGGCTGACAGTCTGTCCAGGAATAACGCTTTCGATCTACTAATGAAGCACAGGCAATTAGATACACAGCTACTTAAGGCAGCCATTAATAGTTTGGTAGGTTACTTTGGTATAGACACATAATGTTTAGATGAAATGTTGATCCACGAACTACATTTTTCCTGTTAAATATGACAGGGTTTACTGTGGCTTATGATATCCTCTAACCTATTAGAGGATGTAAGCTTTGTGGCATCAGCCATGGTCATGTTTTTTTTAAAGTATGTAATGTCCTTTATCTTTACATTGTCTGATTGTGATGTTGCTCCTTTCAAATCTGATTTTATTGATTTGTATTTGACCTTTACTCCTTTAGGTTAAGTGGGCTAAGGTTCTATCCTGTTTCATGTTTTCAAGAACTTGCTCTTTTTATTCATTGGTCAATTTAATTGTTTTTTCTTCTATCTTCACTAAATTTTGCTGCTGATATTGGTTTTTGTTTCTCAATGCTGCTGGGTGCGGTTTTCATTTGTTCTTGCTTTTGCAGAGACTTGAGTTGCGGTGTTAAGTCATTTACTTGATCTCTTCCTGATTTGTTGTTTTTTAAAGGAAAAAAACCCCTATTTTAATTGGCTCTTTTTACCATCTCATAATATACAGACAACTACTTAAATAGTAAGCTAGTGTACATCAGAAAAAGAGTTATGACGATGCTACAGAAAGATAAAGTTGTTTAGTTTTGTTGTTGGTGTTGTTGGTTTTTTTCCAGTAAATTTATTTTTTTGTAACAAATCTAGACCCGTTTCCTCCCCATTCCCCCATCCCACCAGAGTAACATCATTCTGCCAAATATGCTGTTCATTCTTTCTCAGTCTTACTCTCAATATCTCCATGAGGAAGTTGACGTTTTGAGCAGAAGTTCACGTCTTCAGTCAGGTTTTTGATGCAGTTCCTTTCTGTTGTTATTGTGTTTCCCATATATGCATTAGGCCCAACTGCTTTGGGCAAAATCTCAGGGGGCCCTACACCAGAAATACTTACAACTAGGTAATGTGGGGTACTGATAACATCCACAGATGAGGGAATACCATTCGGTCGTTTGTTTTTCTGGGACTGGTTGTTACTTCACCAGCATGATGTCCTCTGAGCTCCAGCCATTTTCCTGCAAAGCGCGTGATATCGTCTTTCTTTCTTATGTGCATAGAACTCCATTGGTGTAGATGTACCACATACTCTCTCATCCCTCGTCAGTTTGAGGGGATTTGGGTTTGGTTCATCTCCTGTGCCTATTGTGAATTGAGAGCTGCAGTAAACATGGCGTTGCATGTATCTCTGTGGTTGGGTGAGTCTTGGGGGTACAAAGTGCCCAGGGTTGGTATGGCTGGGTCGGGTGTCAAGGTCATTCCAAGTCTTCAAGGGTTTATTCCAAGCTCTTCCCTCCTGATTTTGTTATGAGCCATTGGTGCAATAATATCATTCCTCTTAGGACTGCTTTTCAACTATCCCACAGGTTAGTGCTTTGTGCCAGATTGTACACTTTTTCAGTATACTGTCCGTTTTCATTAATACTGTTTTTGAAATTTTTCTTTTCAAAACTATTTATTATCATTGTATGTGTATTAATCCCCTCGTTTCCTGTTTTGACTCATTTTCCTTTCCATGTTGATTTCTTTTTTTTTCTTCTTTCACTTACTCTTTCTCTCTCTTTTCTCCTTGCCTTCCTTCCTTCCTTCCTTCCTCTTAACTTCCTTCTGTCTTCCTTCCTTCCTTCTTTCTTTTTCTGCTTTCTTTCCTTCTTTTTTCTTTTGTCTTCATGGGCAGGGTCTCCGATTAGTGAATAGCTGCCTTGGAGCTCACATGTAGACCTAGGCTGGCGCTTGAACTCTCCACGATATCTCTGCTCCTGTCTGCCTCTGCCTTCTGCATCCGCTGATTGCTGGGATTAAAGCAGGCACCTACTTTGCCCTGTTCTATGTTAAATTTAAGCTTCAATTTTGTTGTGGTTTGATAGAATTATTTTCATTTTTTTCATCTTTATTGTGGTTTATATTGGGCTTACGCATGTGGTCATCTTTTGTAGAACGTTCCATGGGGTGCTAAATCTTTAGTAATCTTTGTGTCTTAGGTGAAATATTTGATACCTGTTAGTACAAATTTGATGTATCATTTAACTGGGATGTCTTTCTGTTTATTCTTTGGTCTAGTTGACTCTCAGAATAATTGGAAACTGTGGGTGCTGAATGTCCTCTCCTGTTACAGATATGGATTATTCTGAGTCTGAAAGTACTACTTACTGTTTTTATGAAAATGGGGTACATCCAGAGATTGGATTCGGAAATCCTCTTTTTTTCCATTTATACAGAATTGAATGACCCCATTTATCTTTTTATTAGTTTTGTTTGAAGTCTACTTTATAGACTTTAGCATTATTTAGCCCTTGTTGTGATTAGTGGCATTTTGCTATGGAATATTTTTTTCCATCGTTTCACCTTAAGGTAGTAACTGTCCTTGAAGGTGAGAAGGTTTTGCAGACAACAAAATGGTATTTATTCTTTTCTCTCTCTTTATCTTTTTTGGTGTTTTTGAGACAGGCTTTTCACAAATACCAGCTGCCCTTGAAACTGGGATGTCGTTCATCCTGGCCTCTTGAACTTCTTAGAAGAATTTGGTATTATTCGTTTTTATCATCTGATCCATATGGTAGAATGACCATAAAAATCATAGAGGCAGGGAAAAATTCTTTTCAAAAGATAGGCACAAATGTCCACATCACCATACCTTTTGAATGTATAGACAATTCAATTTGCGTATTGGTACCAAATCTTTCTGGGGCTGGAGAGATGGCCTAGCAGTTAAGAGCGCTGATCGCTCTTACAGAGGACCCGGGTTCGATCCCCAGCACCCACATGGCGGCCGAGAACCGTCTGAAACTCCAATTCCAGGAGAACTCCAGTTCCAGGGGAGTCCGACACCCTCTTCTGACCTCTGCGGCATTGCACGACACAGGTGCACAGACTTGCATGCAGACAGTACATCCATACACATACAGAAATAAATAAAAATTAATAATTTTTTTTAATTTTCCAAGTTTAACCGTCCCTTGTATTCCTCCTTAATGAATGCACTTTATTATGTTTATTCCATTTGGTATGTTGGCTACATCATCAACTAGTTTCTCCTCTGTAAAACATTCAGATGTTAGCATTATGTATTAAATAAGCCAGGCCATTTCTACAGTGGGCCAGGCCAAGTAGTAAGCACAAGTGTGAGAAGTCCAACACACAGCCACATGGTGGCATGAATCCAAACACAGAATAGAGCTTTATTCAAATGTTACAGTTGATTATACAGGCAGTGTGACCTCCCCTCCCAGGGTCCAATCCCAGAGCTTTGGATCACCACATCCCAATCCATGGGCATTACCATGGAAGTCCTATGGCTCTCACTTGGATTCTGGGAGGTTATGGCTGGGATGCTAGCCCATAGAATGATGTTGACTGTGCGTTTGCTGTATATAGCTTTAATTTAGTTTAGATATGTAACCTTCAGTCCACTTCCCACTAGGAATTTATCATAAGTGCATGTTTAATTTTGTCAAAGACCTATTTTGTACCTATTGATATAACCATGTGATTTTTGTCTTTGAATCAATTTGTATAATTTATGTCATTTATTGACTCATGTATTGAATTATTCCTGCCTCTCTGGAATAAGGCCAAGTTGATCATGGTGGATGATCCTCCTAATGTGTCCCTGTATGTGGTTTGCAAGTATTTTGTTGAGAATATTTGTGTCTACGTGCATTAAGGGTATGAGTGTATTGTTTCCTTTTTTGGATGTGTCTTTACTTGGATTTGGTATTAGAGTGAGGCCTGGTTTATAGAAGCAATTTAGAGGTTCTCCCTCTGTTTCTATTTTTGTGAAAAACATTAAGAATTATTGATTGTAGCTCTTTGGGAATTCTGGAATAATTCTGGTGTAAATCCTACTTGGTCTGGGATTTTTCAGTTGGAAAATTTTCTTACTATCTCAATTTCCTTACATGTTATGCATCTATTTAAACCGTTGATCTCTACTTGGCTAGCTTTGGTGATTCCCAAGATTGACTTCTTGGGAGGTTTTACAAGCTACTATGGCAATTTTACTAATGCAGTGGTAAAACTATAACCCCAGGGATGAGGCCCAGCATGCTGCCTCGGCAAATTGTCATTTTGACTCAGCGACCAGTTCATGAGCTATGTAGCTGCTTTTCAGTAATTTAAAGTCATTTCATCCCAGAAAGATTTTAATTTAACCCTAAGCTGTTTGAATAGTTGTGGAGACCATTTTCTTAGATTAATCTCTTCTCATTTCTAAAGGGTTGCTAATTAATATCAGTTTAGATTCAAACTATTTAGTTATTCCCTTGTATTATTTTTACAGTTATTATTGTAAACTTGGCTCACAAGCCCAGTTACAATAGAGAAAATGTGTTTGTTAGTTTGAGTAGCCCTACTATTTTCACTAGTGTGTGTGTCCTGCAGCTGTGCTGTTGTCACTCAGCAACTTACTCAGCCAGGGATTTCAGAAGACTTTGGGTGTATTTAGTAAAAAATACCCACTTTCTTTAAGGGATATATGTTGTGGAGGACATTAGTCTTTTTTTTTTTTGGTCTGTTTGAGACAAGGTCTCCCTGTAGCCCCAGCTGTCCTGGAACTCATTCAACACTTGCCTGAATCCCTACCAGTCTCTCTGCCTTCCAAGGGGTGCTCTTTTGTTCAGCTTCCTCCAATGGGTCTCACTCCCAAGGAACATTCATAGCCATGACTTTGGGGTGTGTGAGAGGTAGAGCAAAGGTTCACAGTGTAGTGAGGGAGAAATGAGGGAGGGCTTTTGCCTGAAGGACTATGAATAAAGAGCACCCCCCAGTTACCATATGATTGGACACAGCAATAACAGGATGAATGTAAGAGAAACATTTCAATATTTATTATTTATTTTTAAATCATGCATATGTGCACGTGTGTCTGGGTGTGGGTATTTGCACAAGAATGCAGGTGATGATGAAAGCCAGAAGAGAGTGCTATATCACCTGGAACTTTAGTTCCAGGTGTTTGGGGGGTCTCCCAACATGCCTGCTAGACATGTTCTCTGCTAGAGGATTACCTGCTCCTAACCTCTGACCCAAGTCTTCAGGCCCCATAAACTTTTTTTGGTCTTTTCGAGACAGGGTGTCCCTGTAGCTTCAGCTGTCCTGGAACTCACTCTGTAGACCAGCTTCAAGGCTAGCCTTGAACTCACAAAATCTGCCTGCCTCTGCCTCCTAAGTGCTAGGATTAAAGGCGTGCACCACCAAGCCCGGCTATATTAATGGTCTCTATTGGTGTGGATAAATGGATCAGTGGTTCAAAGAATTGGGTGCTCTTGCAGAGGACCTGGGGTTGGTTCCCAGCACCAGGTGGTGCTGCCTAACAACCATCTGTAGCTCTAGTTTTAGATAATTCAATGGATGAGGTGCACTGACTTACATAGGGACAAGACTCATAGAAAAAATAAATAATATTAAATAATCTGTAGAACATAGGAAAATCAAGGTAAATGAAAGAATGGACCTATGCCAATCTGTACTTTAAAAATATAGGTAAATGTATTTAGAAGACAATGCAATGGATAATTAGGCCAGCTTTTATCTGGGTCTCAATAGTAAGAGTGATTTAATTTTTCCTGCTTACTTTTTCCCCAATTTTTGGCAATAAGCACAAATTATATTTAGTGTAACCCTTTATTCAAAAAACTATAAGTATTGTATGACTATGTGATGGTCAAAAGGAAAAAAGTGAATTAAAACCATTGTTTTTAATATAGCCACCTGTTACATACCTGCATATTTATTGCACACAGAAAGGACTCAGACTCTGAGGGACTTCAGGCTAATGAATGCCTTCAGTTTGGGTGTTGGACTCTGGGGCGACCTTTCTTTTGCATTGGTTTGCATTAATGTTTGCTCTATGTTGCTTGTTGTAGTGTGAGGGTTAGAGTTTTAGTTTCTCGTCAGAAAAGAACAAGTGAACCTTTTCTGTTCCAAGGATGTGGATTATCAACAAGGATCATCGCAATAGTTCAGTGCAGGTTTCCAAGGACACGTGAAAGTTTGAAATACTTTGTACCACACTTGACCACTCTAAAAAGATGATAGGAAGTTGAATACATAATTGCATACAACTGGAATTATAAGGAGTCAAGAATACTTGTAATAGAATTGTAAAAGTCAGACAAGTAATGAAGTCTTATTTGCCATTTTTTTCTGTTTGATGATCTTTACGTGTGGAGGTTCCATCTTCTGTCTTCTTCAATCTCTTTCCTTAAAGATGTAAAATTTCTATTAAAGAGATAGTTGAGGTCTTTGGTTATCTTTATTCCCAGAAATTTTGTAGCTGTGGTGAACGGGTTTCCATGTATTCTTTTCTCCAATTGCTTGTTATTGGTGTACAGGCTACTATATATTATTCCTTGAGGGAAAGGTGATGCAGGATCTCAGTATTTGCTCCAGGTCGCTCTGGAATGTCTCACTGTATAACCTAGGCATTTTTGGAACTTTCTACATATCCCAAGATGGCCATTCACTCATAATCCAACTGCTTCAGTCTGCCAAGTTCCAGGACAATGTGTATATACCACCACACACGGATGTACATGAATTTTAAGCATGTTTTGATGCCTTAAATTATGGCAAATTGTACAAAGTATTTGTTTCATATTCAATTATTTCCACTCTTTTATTTTATTTTATTTTTTTTTGTCTTTTTGATACAGGGTATACTTGTAGCTCCAGCTATCCCGGAACTCGCTATGTAGACAAGGCTGTTCTTCAACTGACAAAGATCCACCTGCCTCTGCCTCCCAAGGGCTAAGAATAAAACATGTGCCAAACAGGGATGGATGGAAGAGGGTCTTGGCTCTGAGCCCTCTTTCTGGGGTCCCCGTCTCTGAGGGACCATGCTTTGCCTTTTCAGAGTGAACAGAGGTTTGTGTTTACTTCTGCTCTGGTCCCAGCCAGCGGACATGTGGGCAGGCTCCTGAGTTGCAGGCAAGACGCCATAACTTGCACAGGCAGGGCAGGTACACATATACAGCTGGGGTGGTCTGGCACAGGGATGGCTGGAAGAGGGTCTCAGCTCCAAGCCCTGTTTCCAGGGTCCCCATCTCGGAGGGACCACGCTTTGCCTTTGCAGAGTGAACAGAGGGCTGTGTTTACTTCTGCTCTGGTCCTGGCCAGAGGAATTGTGGGTGGGCTCCTGAGTCACAGGCAAGATGCCATAACTCACGCAGGCAGGGCAGATACACAAATACAGCTGGGGTGGTCTGGCACAGGGACGGCTGGAAGAGGGTCTCAGCTCTGAGCCCTCTTTCCAGGGTCCTCGTCTTGGAGGGATCACGCTTTGCCTTTGCAGAGTGAACAGAGGGTTGTGTTTACTTCTGTTCTGGTCCCGGCCAGTGGAATTGTGGGCGGGCTCCTGAGTCACAGGCAAGACACCCTAACTCGTACAGGCAGGACAGGTACACAAATACAGCTGGGGTGGTCTGGCACAGGGATGGCTGGAAGAGAGTCTCAGCTCTGAGCCCACTTTCTGGGGTCCCCATCTCAGAGGGACCAGGGTGCGGTCTAGTTCAAGAGCACAATCCCCCCCGCCAATGGGAATTGCTGGGAGTCCAGGTGGACATCCTTTTGGAGAACCTTCAGAACAGAAAGAGAAGACTGACTTAGGCTTCCAACATCCAATACAGAAACAAAATTGAAAACCTGAAACCTAGACAAGTCAATACACCATAAAAAATAAAAAAAAAAAAAAAAAAAGCATCGGAAGGAGGCAAGCAAAACCATCCACTAATATAGTGAAAAGTCGTTTGTGACTTGAACCACAAAAGGGAAATCCATATGCCAGGGACACGACGAAGGGACAACATGGGAAAGGCACAGGATACTCCCACACCAGGCCCTACCAAACCTGGAGGAGATAGCCACAATGGGATCCCCTTGGAGGAGACCCAAGGAACAGAGCTTAGACGAATAATTGCAGACATACGCAGAGAAATTAAAGAAAATAAAGAAGAAGTCATGGAACTAAAGAGAGAGAATGAAAAACTCAAAAAGGACCTAGAGGGATACAATGACAAACTTCGGAAAGAACTAAAGGAACAGAATGACAAACTCCAGAAAGAACTAGAGGGAGAAAAAAACAAACTCCGAATGGAAGTAGAAACACTGAAAAAGGAAGCCAACCAAAGAAGAAAGGAGCACCAAGAAGAGATTGAGAAGCACAAAGAAGAGATTGAGAAGCTCAAAAAGGAAATGGAGGTACTAAAGAAAACACAGGAGGAAACAAAAAAGGAATTAGAACACTCAGTCAATCAAGAAGAAAGAAAAGGAAAAAGCCTCAGAAGTAGAATGGAGGAAGCAGAACAAAGAATATCAGACCTGGAAGATAACACAGAGCAATTAAAAAGCTCAAATAAAGATTATGAAAAATTTAAAAATACACAAAAGTGGAACAACCAGGAAATATGGGACACTATGAAAAGACCAAACCTCCGCATCATAGGAATAGAGGAAGGAGAAGAATCTCAAGAGAATAGTATTGATCAGATCTTCAACAGAATAATAGATGAAAATTTCCCCAAACTAAAAATAGACAAGCCCATACAAATACAAGAAGCACATAGGACCCCAAATAGACAAGATCAGAAAAGAAACACCCCACGCCATATCATAGTTAAAATGCTAGATGCCCAAAACAAAGACAAAATTCTGAGGGCCACAAAAGAAAAACAAGTCACATACAAAGGGAAACCCATCAGAATTACAACTGACTTCTCGCCTCAAACCATGAAAGCAAGAAGAACATGGAGCAAAGCATTCCCTGTGTTAAGGGACTATGGATGCCAACCCAGAATACTTTACCCAGCAAAAATGTCGACTATACTTGAAGGAGAGAGAAAAATCTTCCATGACATAAACAAGATGATGGAATACATGTCTGGAAAACCAACTCTTCATAAAATACTTGAAGCAATTCAAAGGGCAGAAGAGAGGAGCAACAATCCTCAAACACCTAGGAAAAGAAACTAACAAAAACATAACCATAGGAGCAAAATCAAAGGCTAGAAGTCCAAATGGATAATAAAGTGAAAGGAAGCAACATCCATCTTTCAATTGTAACCTTAAATATTAATGGGCTAAACTCCCCAATCAAAAGGCATAGACTGGGAGAATGGATTAGGAAACAAAACCCATCTATATGCTGTCTACAAGAAACCCATCTCAATTTCAAGGATAGGCACCAACTTAAGGTGAAGGGATGGAAGAAAGTATTCCAAGCAAATGGTACCAAAAAGAAAGCGGGTGTGGCTATTCTAATATCAGACAAAATAGACTTCAAAGCAAAAGAAATCAAAAGAGACAAAGAGGGCCATTACATCCTTATTAAAGGAACAATTGACGATGAAGATTTCACAATCATAAATATATATGCACCAAACATCAGTGCACCAAACTTTATAAAGACAATTCTTCAGGATCTCAAGGCACAGATTAACCCCAGCACACTAATACTAGGGGACTTCAATACCCCATTAAGTCCTCTAGACAGATCAACAGGACAAAGGATAAACAGAGAGACATCTGAACTAAATGACACAATACACCAAATGGACCTCACAGACATCTATCGAATATTTCACCCAAACACCAGAGAATACACTTTCTACTCAGCACCTCATGGAACATTCTCCAAAATAGACCATATACTGGGACACAGGGAAAAACTCAACAAATATAAAAAGATTGAAATAATCTCATGCATTCTATCAGACCACAGTGCAATAAAACTCAATATCAACACCAGAATAAACCCTACAACCTACAGGAACACATGGAGACTAAACAACACTCTCCTGAATAATGAGTGGGTCAAGGAAGAAATAAAAAAAGAAATAAAAACATTCCTGGAACTGAATGACAATGATAAAACAACACAGCAAAATCTATGGGACACTCTTAAAGCAATCCTAAGAGGGAAGTTTATAGCTCTAAGTGCCCACATTAAAAAAACAGAAAGAGCACAAGTGAATGATCTAACACTGCAGCTAAAAATACTTGAGAGACAACAACAAATGAACCCTAAACGGAGCAGACAAGAAGAAATAACAAAAATCAGAGCAGAGATCAATGAAATAGAAACAAAGAAAACCATACAAAAAATCAATGAATCCAAAAGTTGGTTCTTTGAGAGAATAAACAAGATAGACAGACCTCTAGCCCAGTTAACCAAAAGAAAGAGGGAACAACTCCAAATCAATAGAATCTGTGATGAAAGGGGAAATATCACAACAGACAATGAAAAGATCCAGACAATCATACGGGACTACTTCAAAAACTTATATTCTACTAAGTTTGAAAACCTAGAAGAAATGGATGAATATCTGAAATCCTGGGAATCACCAAAGCTCAACCAAGAAGAGATCGACAGCCTAAACAGACCAATAGTACAGGAAGAAATCGAAGATGTAATAAGTAGCCTCCCAACCAAAAAATGCCCAGGCCCGGATGGATTCACGGCAGAATTCTATAAAATATTTCGTAAAGACTTACAACCATTACTACTTAAATTGTTTAGAAGGATACAAATGGAGGGACTTCTCCCAAATTCCTTCTATGAAGCCAGCATTACGCTACTACCAAAACCAGGGAAAGATACAACCAAAAAGGAGAACTATAGACCCATCTCCCTAATGAACACAGATGCCAAAATTCTAAACAGGATTCTGGCAAATCGCATACAGACTCACATCAAGAAAATCATCCACCATGACCAAGTTGGATTCATACCAGAGATGCAGGGATGGTTCAACATACGAAAATCAATAAACATCATCAAACATATCAATGGACTGAAGGACAAAAACCACACCATCATTTCAATTGATGCGGAGAAAGCCTTTGACAAAATCCAGCATCCTTTCATGTTTAAAGTCCTGGAGGGAATTGGCCTAGAGGGATCATTCCTCAATGTAATCAAAGCCATATACAGGAAACCCACAGCCAATATCATCCTAAATGGGGAAATGACAGAAGCATTCCCCTTGAAGGTAGGAACTCGGCAAGGCTGCCCCCTGTCACCACTCCTCTTCAATATAGTGCTGGAAACCCTTGCAAGGGCAATAAGGCAAGAAAAGGAAATTAAAGGAGTTCTAATTGGAAAAGAGGAAATCAAGCTATCCCTTTTTGCTGATGATATGATTGTCTACCTAAGGGATGCTAAGAACTCCACCAGAAAACTCCTAGAAATGATTAAGAGCTTTGGTAAAGTGGCAGGATACAAAATAAATCTAGAAAAATCAGTAGCCTTTCTTTACACCAACAACAAGCAACTGAAGAAGGACTACAAGGAGACCTTCCCACTCACAATAGCCTCAAAAACAATAAAATACCTAGGAACAAACCTAACCAAAGACACCAAGGATCTCTACAACAAAAATTTTAAACCCCTGAAAAAGGAAATTGAGGAAGACATCAGAAGATGGACAAACCTCCCATGCTCATGGATTGGGAAAATAAATATAGTAAAAATGTCCATCCTACCCAAACTAGTGTACAGATTTAATGCGATCCCAATCAGAATCCCCAAGAGTTTCTTCACAGGCCTGGAAAAAAAAATCCTCAATTTCATTTGGAAAAACAAAAGACCCCGAATAGCCAAAGCAACCCTGAGTGAAAAGAGCAATACAGGGGGGATCGCTATACCAGACATCAAACTATACTATAGGGCTATAGTCATAAAGACAGCCTGGTACTGGCACAAAAACAGACCAGTTGACCAATGGAATAAAACTGAAGATCCAAACCTGAGCTCATACAATTTCAGCCACCTCATATTTGACAAGGGGGCCAAGAAGACACAATGGAAGAAAGACAGCATCTTCAGCAAGTGGTGCTGGCAAAACTGGATCACCACTTGTAGAAGAATGAAATTAAACCCCTACCTCTCACCTTGTACAAAGGTCAACTCCAGATGGACCAAAGACCTCAACGTGAAACCCCAAACTCTGGAGGTGATAGAAGAGAAGCTTGGCAGCAGACTACAAGACATAGGTGTAGGAAAAGACTTCCTAAATCAGACAGCAGCTGCACAAGAAATAAGATCGACAATTGACAAATGGGACCTCATTAAACTCAAAAGCTTCTGTACATCAAAGGAAGCAATAAAGGAAGTGAGGAGAAGACCCACAGAGTGGGAGGAAACCTTCACAGCAGATACATCTGACAAAGCATTAATTTCCAGAGTATACAAGCTACTCAAAAAACAAAGAAGAAAGAAAACAAATGAATCATTCAAAAGATGGAGCAAAGATCTGAATAGAGACTTCACAGAGGAGGAGTTAGAGATGGCCGAGAAACATCTTAAGAAGTGTTCAACATCTCTGATAATTAAGGAAATGCAAATTAAAACCACTCTGAGATATCACCTTACTCCAATAAGACTGGCTAGGATCAGGAACATGAATGATACCAAGTGCTGGAGAGGTTGTGGGGAAAGGGGAACACTCATCCATTGCTGGTGGGAATGTAAACTTGTACAGCCACTATGGAAAGCAGTGTGGAGAACCCTTAGAAGACTCAAAATGAGCCTTCCATTTGACCCAGTCATACCACTCCTGGGTATATACCCACAAGACACAACTTACTGCAAAGATACATGCACAGCTATGTTTATTGCAGCTCTGTTCACAATAGCAAAAAGCTGGAACCAGCCCAGGTGCCCTTCAACTGACGAGTGGATAGAGAAAATGTGGTACATGTATACAATGGAATACTATGCAGCAGTAAAGAGGGACAACATCATGAAATTTGCAGGTAAATGGATGGAGCTGGAAGACATTATGTTAAGTGAAGTAACACAGTCCCAGAAAAACAAACGACAAATGGTGTCCCTCATATGTGGATGCTAGTACCAACAACCCAGATATAAATATTTCTCATGGAGAGGGAGGCATAGTAAAAGAACAACAGAAAGACTGCATCAGAAAATGGACTGAAATGGTGAATTGGAAAGGGGGGATGGGTGGGAGAGGGACACGGGTGTATATTCGATTAAGGCATATTTAATTGACGTGAGTTCAGCAAGTACCCAGTTTCGCCTAGACACTGTCTACAGGATACATGGTGTTTTAGGACTTAGTAAAAGTAAATATGTGTATATTAAACAACATTGGTTTACAGACTCTGATAAAAACGGTAATGCATCTGAGTTAAATGTAGATATAATTCGCTGTTGTCCACATTTGTTTTACATAAAATCTGTAGAGCAATAACTTTGGGATTGGCACATACAAATGTTCTCTATAATTTCTCTGTTGTACAGTATCACCTTGTAGCATTCTCTTTAAGATGATTTAACGTAAAAATTAAGTTTGCTTCCCAAGTTAATCATATATAGTCACCCAAAACAACATGGGTGAATTTGATGAAATCTGTGCCTTGATTCCACCCTATAGTTATGTATAATACAACTGTCTTCTGGAGACTCATGGGTTAAAAAAAAAAGGGGGGGGGGGGTACAGACAGACATGAAACCTTCTAGTCAAAAACCTTGCAATTCAAATCTTAAAACTAACTATGGGAAAAGATTTGTATGTTCCAACAGGTCAAAATGTCACCAACTTAACGGCTGAGAAAGAAAAGATACAGCTTTGCATTGAGTAGGATGTACCAGAAAGTGCCAACAGAAAGGTTGGCCCGTCTGAACATTGAAAGGAAGAAAAGCCTCAGATTGCTACAAACATCAAACCCCTCTGTGGATCCTACTTGTAACAACTATGTATAATGAGTCCTAATGAAACTTACCTTCTAGGAGCCGCAAAGGTTTTAATACAAGAGACTTTCTTTCCCCCCCCCCATAGAACAAGGAGAAATATGATGATGATGTCGTCCTCCAACTGTAAATTGGAGACAACTATTATAGAGGTAATCTCTTATAAAACCGGTAAAACTGCCTTCTTGAATTGACTAATAGACATAGGAACTGTGAAAAGGATTATTCTCTATTCAGAACCAAAGATAATACTAAAGTCTCCTTAATCTATGCACTTAGGCAAAATATATTAATGCAGGAGCTCTGACATCGGCAATGGATTATTCCACCAAGGATATGTTGGCTGGGGGATCCAAGCCCCCACAAAAGGTAAAGACTCCTTGTCTCTAAACTGGGATACCTTCAAGAAGAGAGGCGATAAGGCCCTGCTGTCAAAGACCTGATGTTAACATAGGAAAGATCTATCGAGACCACACATGCAAGTGTACAGATAGTCTCTGGAATACCAGAGAGTGTTACCAAAGGCTGCTATACTAATAAAGCAATTATGGGTCTCCATCAGCACCAGCTACACCTCACCTGCCTGGAAATACTGTGCAGCAGAGGCAGCCATATGCCTGTATATCCCGAATCTAATTGGCTATTGGCTATTGGCTCTCTCCTTGGAGGAATAACCCATGGCCGATGTCACAAGCTTGCGCCCTCTAGTGGTCAGGAGATTTTATAAGCCACAGTAAGACCCTGTCATATTCAACAGAAAAAAATGAAATTCATGGATTAGCATACCATCAAAATATCTGTGTCTATACCAAAGTAAACTATGATCACAATTAATACTGTTTAAATACCTATATATCTAATTGCTTGTGCTTCATTAGTAGGATCAAAAGGTTATTCCTGGACAAACTGTCAGCCCATGAAAGAAAGCAGCCAGAAGTGACCAGAGTCCAACACAACAGCTCCAGAGAAAGTAGACTGTTTTGCTTCTCATCCACCTGTGCCCCTTGTCTAAGCCTAGGGATAAATCTGCAGAAGAGGGGCTGTGGTAGAATGTAAGGGCTGTGATTGGGATGAATGGTGAACCTACAGCATTATAGCCTGGACACTCATTTGATCAACTTGATTGAACATACAATCCCCCCTGCTGGATGATGGGACCAAGGGGCTGTGTGGGTTTGGTCACAACTGCTTGCAAATTGGTTTTTTAGCAAAAAAAATGCAGGACAGTCATGGCCGAATGCACGATCTGGGATGGGGTGGGGTGGGATTGGGGGAAGGGAAGGGGAAATATGCCTGAACTGAATTGGAAAGTGATGTATGAAATACACAAAGCATCAAGAAAAAAAAATGTGCCAACACACAGGCTCTTCCTTTATTTCTTAAAATGACTGCGCATTCTTTTAATCTTTCTTTTAATACTGAAATATAGACCCAATCGGAAGAGTCTCTTATAAGCAAGTAAGAGGCACTTGCTGTAAAGACTGAAGACCTGAGTTCAATTCCTAAGACCCACATGAAAATATAGACCATTAACAAATGGTATCCCTCTGACCTCCACGTACATATTCGGGCATGTTCATTCAACAAAATAAATAAATAAATTACTGTCACTTTTGAAAATTAAACAACCTGCTTGGCATGTTGGTACACACTTCCAATCCCAGCACTGAGAGGTTGAGGCAGGCAGATCACTGTGATTTCAAGGCCAGCCTGGTCTACATAGTGAGTTCCAAGGATACAGGGAAACCTGTTCTCAAAAAGACCAAAAAAATTAAACAAGCTGAAATATGTCATAAAGTTATCCTCATTTTAATCACTATTCACATTCTCATCAAATATGTCTTGTTTGAAAATATAAGTTTGTTATTATCTGAATCAAAGCACATAAATTATCTCCTTAAATATTTCCCTTGCATACATTGAATCTCAGACTTTATTATGTACTATAACATACCAGTGATTTTTGGGAATTTCCTAAATTCAACTATCTTCTGTTTTCTATTTTCTGTGATAAAGGAATTTGTACAAATCTGCACCTTAATCAACTACCTTTGTGACCACTAAATAGATGATGAGTAAAACAACATGGACTGCTCTTTCTTCCTCTGAACAAACCTCCTCTACTTTCACTTTGCAATTTATCTGACCAACTAAAGTGTTATCCACAGCCATGGAGGAAGTTACCAATATAAAGTGCCCAGGGATTCTGTCTCTGATTTGTTGGAACTAAACAATCACAGTAAATATGGCTTCTGCTCTGAGATTATTCTGAATTAAATCATTTAGATCTCAGAGTGGTAGATGGTCACTCTTCTTTAATTTCATTGAAACTAATTTGTAGGGACCTATCCCTTTTATTATGTATCTCCATTAGTCACCTATGGTTTCATAATCATACTCAATCTTATGCACTGAAACAGTATGCAGAATGAGACAGCATATTCATGTACATACTATACTGGCCAACAATAGGCAACAACCATGACTTCAGACTAAAACTTTTTCCTGTATCTGCATGGACACAAATAAGTATAAAGGTCATTCTCACATTCTAGCCATAACTGCAATTTAGAAGTGGTGGGTTTTATAAATATCAGTTATATAAGCGAAAGATTCCAGATATCAGAGACAGGTGAGAATGAATTAGATGTGTGAAAGTAGCTAATGAGATGTAAGGAGATTATGCCATTGCTGCATGCCATATGTCTTTCTCTGAATTGGTTCTTGAACTCTAACACTTATGACTATCATTAGATTAAAAAGACACATCATTGTGAACACTGTCTAGATCTATTTCAGTCGGCATGGTTGACTTATATTTCTATACTTTGCTGTAAGAAATTTTCTGTTACGATGTCATATATTCCTAGTCTGAGAGAAGAGAACAATGTTATTAGGTGTTGAGCTTAATGAATATAGGAAATAATTTGTGAGTTCTGTTTCATACACATTCAATTACCATACAGACACAGCTTCAGGCAGTCTATCAGGGTATTTCCATCAAAGAATATCTGGAGGGAGAGGCTACACCTTCTGAATGGGTGACATCTACAAATATAGCTTTAAAGAGTTCTGAGAAAAAAAAGGATTTCTGTCTTGATATCTTTGCTTCTTTCTGGTAACTGTGTGTATCCATGCTGCAAATGCATAGCAACTGAGTCCAATTAATATTGACTACATTTGTATGTGTTTAGGCCTTAAAATATAGGATCAAATCCATTTACCAGCAAATCTTTTGATGTCAGCTTTCTTTAATGCTGGATAGAACTCCATTGTGTAAGTGTACCATAGTTTTGTTACCCAGTCATCAGTTGAGGGGCATTTGTGTTGGTCCCAGCTCTTTGCTATTGTGATAGAGCTGCAATAAACATAGCTGTGCATGTATCTTTATGGTAGGATGTATCTTGTGGGTATGTACCCAGGACTGGTATGGCTGGGTCAGGTGGTAGGGTCATTTTGAGTTTTTTAATGGTTCTCCACACTGTTTTCCACAGTGGTTGTACGAGTTCACATTCCCACTGGCAGGGGATGAGTGTTCGCCTTTCACCAAAACCTCTCCAAGCATTTGGTGTCTTTTGTTTTCTTGATCTTGGGTAGTCTTATTGGAGCGAGATGATAGCTTAGTGTGGTTTTAATTTCCATTTCCTTAATTATTTGAGATGTTGAACATTTTTAAAAGGGTTCTCAGCAATATTTACTTCCTTACTGGTGAAGAGGAGGAAGGAGGTGGGGGAAGATGAAGAGGAGGAGGAGGTGGAAGAGGATGAGTTGGAAGACAAATAGGAGTAATAGGAAGAGGAGGAAGAGGAGGAGGAGGCGAAGGAGGAGGAGGAGAAAGAAAAAAAGGAGTAGGTGGAAGAGGAGGAGGAGTTTGTGGAAGAGGTGGAGGAGGTGGAGTAGGAGATGGATGATAAGGAGAAAGAAGAGGGGGAGGAGGTGGAAGGGGAGGAAGATGAAGAGGTGGAGGAGGAAGAGGAGGAGGAAGAGTAAGAGAAAGAAAAGGAGGAGGAGGATCCTATGAACCTACAAGTCTACGAAGGAGGGGGAGGTGGAGGAGGAGAAAGAGGTTGAGGAGGATGTGGAGGAAGATGACGAGGAGGAGGAGGTGGAGGAGGAGGAGGAAGAAGAAGAAGAGCCAGATATAGAGGAGGAGGACGTGAAGGAAGAGGTGGAGGATGAGGAGGAATAGGAGGAGGGAAGAGGAAGAGGAGGCGGAGGATCTTATGCACCTACAATTCTACAAAGCAGGAGGAGATGGAAGAAGAGGAGGAGGAATAGGGAGATAAGGAAGAGGAGGAAGAGGTGGAAAGGGAGGAGGAGCAAGAGGTGGAGGAGGAGGATGAAGATGAAGAGGAGGAGGATTAGATGGAGGAGGCACAGGAGGAAGAGGGCTAGGAGGATTAGGAAGAGGAAGAGGAGGAGAAATAAGAGTAGGAGGAGGGGTGAAGAAGGTGGTGGATGAGGAGGAGGAGAAAGAAGAAGAGGAGAAGGTTGAAGAGGAGGAGGTACAGGAGGAGGTGTTGGACGAGGAGGAGGAGGAAGACAAGGACGATGAGGAAGAATAGGAGGAAGAGGAGGAGGTGGTGGAGGAGGAGGAAGCAGGAGGAGGGAGGAAGACGAAGGGGTGGAGGAGAAAGAGGAGGAGGGAAAAGAAGAAGAGAGAAGTATTCTATTAAGCTACAAATATATGAAGGAGGAGGAAGATGAAGTGTATTAGGAGGTAGTGGAGGAGGAGCAGGCAGAAGATGAAGAGGAGGAAGAGGTGGTTGAGGAGGAGGAGGAAGATGAAGAGGAGGAGGAGAAAAAGGAAAAGAAGTAGAAGTAGGAACCTATGAACCTACAAATTTATGAAGGAGGAAGAAGGGGAGAAGGAGGAGGAGGTAGAGGAGGAGGAGGTGGAGGGATAGGAGGAAGACGAAGAGGAAGAGTAGGAGGACGTGGAAGAGGATGAGTAGGAAGATGAAGAGGAAGAGAAGGAATAGGAAGAAGAGGAGGAGGAGGAGGTGAAGGAGGAGGTGGAGGAGTAGAAAGACAAAAAGGAGGAGGTGGAAGAGGAGGAGGAGGTTGTGGAAGAGAAGAAGGAGGTGGAGGAGCAGGAAGAATAAAAGGTGGAGGAAGAGGAGGACGAAGTGGAATAGGAAGAAGAGGAGGAGGAGGATCCTATGAACCTACAAATCTATGAAGGAGGAGGAGGTGGAGAAGGAGAAGGAGGTGGAGGAGGATGTGGAGTGAGCAACAGAAAATTTCTCTGCAGATCTGGATAAGAGTTTGTACTAGGATTTGGGATACAGCTTACTATTGATTTGAACCCATACAAATAGTGATAAGATTTTTCTGACTGCTCAACAACTGCTAAAGAACCTAAAAATTTTTCCAAAAATGTTTTGAAAAGTGAAAAGATGTAAGAACATCAAGAAAAAATCACGTGATGCTTTGTCTATTGTGGCATGAGCCTTAGAAACTTGACATCACAGTGGACAATCACCATGACTACCTCTGAATCCCTCGCACTTCAGTGGTTAGTTTGCCAGCTGAGGTAGCGATTTTCGGTCTTTAGTGCAAAGGACAAAGAAAAATTCATTCCATTGAGACTTCCTGATCAAGGCTTCACTGGAAAAGGTATTCTTCCAATAGATATTTTTGATCTCATGATAGACTGGTGGATTTCAGGAAGCCTTCTGTCTTGTTTACTTGCTGTCATGTGAACTAATTCTTAACTCCACTAACTGGCTTCACGAAAACAGTGAATGTTAATGATGTTTAGTGCTGGTCCCCTCAGGACAGCAGCCTTTTTACTGCCAGGAGAGACAAGCTCTAGACTACATAGGAGATCCATGTCTGTAACCCTATACACATTCTTGTCCTAGTTATGAGAGAGTTTTTCTGTTCTGCTCAGTCTAGCTGTTTTATCAACCTGTGACCACAGAGGCTTGTAGGGAAGGGGTCAGACTTCACTGAACATCTAAGAACTCTCGTTTCCAAATTTGTTAACAGTGTAGCATATGACTTTGGCATTCCATGCCACTGCTTCCAGGGTGGTGGCCAGAGTCCCTCCCAATCATCAAATCTCCCTGACTTCTCACTGCGACAGCTCTCTCACCGTGTATGGAAAGCACACTGATTTTTAGGTCTCCTCATAATTTTGCACCAGTTTTTTGGATGGTAATGTAAATGACCTGAAATGATGTAAATGACTACTATTACCAGTAACCTCCATGTAGCAACTGCAGTGGCCAATTCTCAAGTGTCATGCCACAGGCCTTCACTTTATGAAACATTTTAAATGGATCTTTACTTTCACCTGATACTCTCAACTTTCGGCAATTTTATTCTCCTGTAAGACAGCTGACAGTTTGTTTGATGCTTTCTTCTTTTCCTCATCATTAAGTGTTACCTAGTCCAGCATCTTGAATGTGTCTCTGTACAGCTTTCTAAGTGACCCCACTTTTCTGCTATGTTTAAACACTATATAAACTGAATGGTGTGCTGATTAAAAAACTGAGGCAATATTCTCACATCATGTCACCCTTGAAATTGAGTATACATCTCTATCTCCTAATTTAACCTCTTTGTATATCTTCAATTAGCTTTTGACCTGAAGCAGGAAAAGCTTTTCTCCTAAGATGGAAGCAGTTGAAGAGACAGTTAAGTCATCAACAAATGACATCTACCAACTCATGCTGCTTCATGCTCCTGTGTAATTGAGAAGAGGGTGTCGATAGAAGAAGTGACATCTCTTCTTATTCAGTGATGTTTTGACTGTGTCGAATAGCTCGTATGTACTTACCATTTCCTTATTGTGAATGAATGAATTTTCACTAGCACTTAATGCACAAAACCACAGAGTTTCTCTTTGTTTGTTTTGCAAAAGTATTATTTCCCATTTGTTGACGAAGACGTGGTGAGGGTCTTGTTCAGCCATTGTCTCCATGGTTAACACAATCAAGAACCAAGAACAGGCATTGGGTGTGGTGGCACATGCCTGCAATGTGGTAAGCTGACTCAGGAGGATTGCAGGCTTGAAGCCACACTGGAATTCATAATGAGACACTTATTGTCCAAAAGGGAAACATAAACATGTGATAGGCAGGGCCTCCTTGCTTGTTGCTTAATAACAAATGGCAGAAGTCACATTAGCAATTTCAGAGTGAGATGAGTGCTGAAAAGAGTTAGCCCATCTGTGTATCTGAGCTGATATCATTAAAGAGTAGGTCAAGGATGAAGAGCAGTCACAATTTGCAGACTATGCAGAGCAAACAGCAGGCATGACTTGGTTGCATTTTGGGGTTCTGAAGGGGTGACCCAGGAAAAACTGATGTGACTGAACTCTAATCCCTGGGGGTGGTGTCAGGTTATGACCCTGGTAAACACATCAGGACTCTAGACACACAGGATCTCCATAGGTTATTGTAATGGCTGAGATATTGGTCTGAAGAGATTTAAGTAAGGTAGTAACCAGAGCAATTAAACATTTTAAGGAGTTTCGTTTTCTGGCCAATTAAATAATGGATTAGAAGACAGCATCAGTGAATCAGGCCACCCAGTTAGCTCATTAATGGATAATACTACTCATGACCCACCTCAGAAGTCACAGGGAAAATAAAAGACAGAGACAACATATTTGGAATACATTTTGGAGATATGGAACTGGGTACACATTCCCCTCAACCAAGAATACAGTCACCACAGATTCCCAGCCTAGAAAATGGTGGCTGCTTAGAGTCTGATGGGAGATGGATGGATCAAATTGACTGTCCTGAACATCTGTTTACCTGTGCAACTCTGTTGGCATTTTTATGAACTGGCATGAAGGACAGAGGCTAATTCAACAAACAGTGCCACTCACTAGCTTTTCAGGAATTTTCTCTGCAGTTCTCATGTGGCACTGAACTATGGTAATAAGTAGCCATTTAAGTTAAAATTAATTTGATAAATTCATCTAATCAGAGTGACAAGGTTATCAGTATGATTCATTAGGGCCTGTAACCATAGTGCTGTTACACTGAGCAGCTACACACCTCAACTTGTCTCATCCTTCTGTATTCAGGCTTTGTTCAATCAAACCTGCTCTTTTGTGGATATGTTCATGGGTGATACAGATGAAGGCTTCTCTGTTCTTTAGAAGGAGGAATTCGTCTAGCATTGTGCAGTTTCTCCCATATTAACAACTAAATAAAGGTGAAGGGATGTCTCGGTATTTAACACTGATGCTACTCTTGCAGAAGACTGGAGTTTGTTTCTCAACACCCACTCTGGCTGTACGCAGGTGCTTATAACTCCACCTCCAAGGCACAGACACTCTCTCTTAGGCTTCCAGGGCACCCACACACATGTGGCATATGTTCTCACATAGATATAAATTGAAAAGTCATCACAAAGTAAACGGCGATACTGCTTGATCATCTTTTCAGGGAAAAGAAATCCTTGAAGATAAAACATGAAATCCCTCTGAGCGAGCTGTGGATGGCTGACTATTAGGATATAGTAGAGGAAGGTCACAGGGATGCAGAGAAATACATTCTCCTCTTTTGGCCTGTGGAGAACTTCGTGGCTACATTTCTAGAAGACCTGCTGCTGGGTGGGTGGTGGTGCATGTGAGCTGGTTGTGAACATATGGGGTAACCTTTGTTCTGTCTAGGACACATGAAAAATGGAAACAGTTTTCCTAGGGCATTTTGAAAAATAGGACTCTGTTTGTACCTGTTTGTGCATGGGCTAGCACACACTCCCGTGCCCAAACCTCAGCCATCATCACAGAATCAACTCATGAATGTCTATCATGAATGTCTCCAAGTCTGTCAACTTACTAACTGCCAAGATACCGCTGCTGACTTGGGGAAAACATTTCCAGAGCTTTAGGAGGAAGTTCATGTGTGTGTCATTATTGACATACCCTGGTCTCCCTTGCAGATTTCCATGAAGATGACCTGTTTATTACTGCTTACTATTTATCCCACCATACATGAGTGAAGAAGCAGTTCTTGTTGGGACATGTAAAGTGTTTCACAAGATCTTAAACAAGAAACTTAAACATGAGATGGCGAAATGTGGAAATCACATTTATGCAAATTAGAATACTTAGGATCCTGTTAAATATGTATTTGACACTCCTAACAATGCCTCTTAACATGTACTTTTGATGTTTGCTATATCATTTTTGTAATATGGTGTAATTAGAAGTGGAGTTCCTGGGCTGGAGAGATGGCCTAGCAGTTATGAGTGCCATGTGATCTTGCAGAGGACCCGGGTTCTGTCCCCAACACCCACATGGTGGCTGAGAACCATCTTTAACTCCAGTTCCATGGTAATCCAACACCCTCTTCTCACCTCCACGGCTTTGCATGACACGGGTGCACAAACCTGCATGCATACAATACATTCATACACATACAAAATAAAAAAAAATGAAGAAAAAATAATTTTTTAAAAAAGAAGTGGAGTTCCTTTATCTCTCTAGTTTGGTTCATAGAGATAATTCCCCTTTCTGAGGAAACAGGTCCTATTCAGAATCCAGGTGGGAACTGGGAGAGTACTTAGTGTAGAAACACAAAATTCGCTGTACTTGAGATAAAGAAGTCTGTAGATACCCCAGAATGTTAAAGAGAATTTCCATGTGACTCAGGAGATTGATTCCTGAGTATGGACTCCTGAAAAAATTGACAGGTGAAAATATTGTGCATCAATATTCTTAGAAGCCTGTACCAAGATGTCAACAGGTGGAAACAACCCTTATTTCACCTGGAAACTGTGGTATGGGGTATAAGCCAAGGGGAAGATGTGGATTGTGAATGAGGTGAGGGCTGGGATTGATAAGGAAAATGTACATGAAGAAAATAATGTTGGAGTTTATGTGATACTGTGACAATCCAAATGCACCAATGGCCACATTTGTAGAATTTAACACAATTTGAAAATAGTATTTCAGTCATTTTAAGTGAGAGTTCTGTGAAATTGCAGAGAGGTTATTAGTAATGTGCGCCAGGTAAATTGATCTTATTGACAGACTCCTAGAGACTAAACGACGAGTGTTTGAGGAATCATTTATCTTATTGCAATTCTACAATTTCTTTTTTTTTTTTAATTAATTTTTATTGATGCTTTGTGCATTTCATACATTTTTTCCAATTCAGTTCAGGCTTATTTCCCTTTCCCTCCCCCCCCCACCCCATCCCAGATCATGCATTCCGCCATAACTGTCCTGCATCTTTCTCTCAGTTTTTT
>VZQC01004465.1:587433-683624 GCA_009823505.1 Rhizomys pruinosus
GTACACATTCAAACAAATGCTGTTTCATCCTCTCCTTGATCCCGAGTTGTTAACCTCTCTCATGAGGGCTGCATCTGCTTCCTAATCTCACATTTCAGGGCAAGCTTCTGTCTACAGGATCATGATTTATTCTCTGGAATACTTTTCCATATTTCCCCATCTCTAATTCATATTTCTAAGTTCATATGTTTCCATTAAAAATAAGATAAGGGCTGGAGAGATGTCTCAGCATTTAAGAACAGTTTCTGCTCTTGCAGAATATCTGGGTTCATTTCCCAGCACCCACATGGCAGATAACACCTCTCTGCAATTCCATTTGCAGGGGATCTGACAAATACTTTTCATTCTATGGGCAATGCATGACAGGGATGAATTTACACTCATGCAGGCAGTACACTCATACACACAAAATAATAATAAATTACTAAAAAGATGGAAATATTAACACAAAAGATTAACTTGAAAATAAGCTATTGGCTAACTTATTTTACTTCTTTGTGTTTTTATTGAACTTGACCAGATGCATTAATCAAGCCAAGGAAAAGGGCAACAGTAGGAGTATTACACTGGAGATATTCCTTGAGGACATGCTGAGCTCTGCCCGTGGATGTGTATATAAGAACTAAAATGGCATTTCAATCTCCTGAGAACAGCAGAGAGAGGCAGGATGATCAGGAAAGGGACAGTGAAGGGAAGGTAGAGAGACAGAAAGGAAGAGAATACAGAAAGAGATTGAGAACTGACAGAGTACTGTGTGTAAATGTATACATATATGTCAGGATACATACGTGTGGCTACATATGTAAAAAGTGCTAGGCAATATGATGTAACCCGTGTTATTGCAGATGCTAAGCTTAGAAGAAACATTTCATGTTCCATGACCATAAACTGAGGAGGACTGTGGTGACGATGTCAATTTACCAACCAAATACTTCTTAATAGAATTAAACAGTTTCCCAATTCTCATTGCTTACACATATAATTATTGTTGTTTCTACTACTTGTGGTCTACTTTGAAAGTTTGTATCCATTTGGAAATATAAAGGATCATATTAAGGACATTTCAAACAAAGGAGTACAAAGCTTAACATACAGTCCCCACATTCTCCTGGTTGGTAGACTCTTGCCTGTTTGACTTCCTGCTGTATCCTGTTTCTATGACTCTCTTTCTCTACCTGTTTGTCGATCTATTTCTGAATGTCAGCTACATGACCATGATGCTGTGTCTTTAACTCCTACTATGGATCCTAGGCATAAGGATATCCTTTAATGTAACCAGGGTTCAGTAATCAACCATTAACAATTTCACATGGGATTGTCTCTGTGTGTAAGCGTTTTATAGGGTCATGCTATGAAATAGAATACATTGTGGTCAAGGCTTGTGCTCTACATATATGTTAACATTTCCTGAAAGCCATCTTTGCTTTTGGAGAGTGAAAGGTGAATTGAAAATAACTAATTATATAAACGTTTGTTTTCTAATTAGTATTTCATAATAACTAATCTCTGCATTTTTACAGCCTTTATATGTGACAGCAACAAATCTGGAAACAGTGAATAATATTATCAATAAGTTACTTCCTGGAGATCTTCCAAGACAAGCTGAAGCGAGGGCAGGTAGGTAGATAGGAGCTGGGTGCTTCAGCAAGGCTGATTGTTGTCTGAATTAATCTAGGAAGAGGAAGAGGTCGTGGAAGAGGAGGAGGTGGAGGAGGAGGAGGAAGACATGGAGGGAAAGAGGAAGATGAAGAGTAGGAGAAGGAGGTGGAGGATGAAGAAGATGAAGGGGAGGAGGAAGAAGAGGAGGAAGAGGAGCAGGAGAGAGTGCAGGACAAGGAAGAAGGAGAGGACTAGGAAGAGGAGGAGGAGGAAGCGGAGGAGGAGGTGGAGGAGGAGGAGGAGGAAAACGTGGGGGAGGAAGAGAAAGATGAAGATTAGAAGGATGTGGAGGATGAGGAAGATGAAGGGGAGGAGGAATAAGAGGAGGAAGAGGAGGAGGATGGAGAGGAGGACAGGAAGACGAAGAGGAGGAGGAAGAGGAGGAGGATCTATGAAGATACAAATGTATGAAGGAGAAGGAAAATGAGGAGGAGGAGAATGAAGAAGGGGAAAAGGAGGAGGTTCCTATGACTCTACAAATCCAAGAAGGAGCAGGAAGAGGAGGAGGAGGATGAAGACGAGGAGGAGGAGTAGGAAGAAAAGGAGGTGGAGGAGGAGGTGGACGTGAGTAGGAGGAGGTGGAGGAGGAAGAGGAAGAAGAGTAGGAGGACGAAGAGGAAGAGGAAGAGGAGGTGGAGGAGGAAGATGAAGAGAAGGAAAATGAAGAGGAGGAGGGAGAGGAGGAGGAGGAAGAGGAGGAGGAGGAAGAAGAGTAGGTGGGGGAGGAGGACAAAGAGCAAGAAGAGGAGGTGGAAGTGTAAAAGGAGGAAGAAGAGGAGAAAGATGAAAAGAAGGAAGAGGTGGAGAAGGAGGAGGAGAAAGGGGAGGAGGAGGAGATGGTGGTGGTGGGGGAGGAGGAGGTGGAACAGGAGGAGGTGGAAGAGGAGGTGGAGGATGAGAAAGAAGAGGTGGAGTAGGAGTAGGCAGAGTTGGAGGAGTAGGAGGAGGTTGAGGAGGAGGAGGAAGAAGAGCAGGAGGATGAACAGGAGGAGGATGTGGAAGAGGAGGTGGTAGAGAAGGAGATAGACAAAGAGGAGGAGGGAGATGAGGAGGAAGATGAAAAGGAGGAGTAACCTATGAACCTAAAAATATACGAAGGAGGAGGAAGAGGACAAGGAGGAGGAGGGGGAAGAGGAGTTGGAGGAGGAGGAGGTGGAGGAAGAGTTGGAGGAGGAGGGGGAAGAAAAAGAAGAGGAGGAGGAGTTGGAAAGGAGGAATAAGATGAAGAAGAGGAGGAGGAAGAGGAAGAAGAACAGGAGGAGGAGGAACCTCTTAGCATACAAATCTACGAAATTGGAGGAAGAGGAGAAGGAGGAGGATGTGGAGGAGGAAGACAAAGAGCAGGAGTAAGAGGAGGAGGAGGAAGAGCATAAGGAGGAATGGAGGAGGAGGAATACGAAGAGGAGGAGGAAAAGGAATAGGAGGAGGAGGAAGAGGAGGAGGTGGAAGAGGAGGACGAGGATCTTATGAACCTACAAATCTACAAAGGAGGAAGAGGTGGTGGTAGAGGAGGAGGAAGATGGAGAGGAGGAGGAGGTGGAAGAGGAGGAAGAGGTGGAGTCAGAGGAGGCAGAAGACAAAGAGGAGGAGGAAGAGGTAGAGGAGGAGGAGGATCCTATGAATCTACAAATCTACAAAGGAGGAGGAGGAGGAAGAGGAGAAGGAGGAGGAAGAGGAGGAAGATGAATAATAGGAGGAGGAAGAGGAGGAAGAGGAGGAGGCGAAGGAAGATGAAGAAGAGGAGGAAGGAGAAGAGGAGGAGGTAGAGGAGGAGGTGGAGGAATAGGTGGAGGAAGAGGAAGACAAAGAGGAGGAGGAAGAAGAGGAATAGAAAGAGGAAGAGAACGAGTAGGATCCTATTAACCTACAAATCTACCAAGGAGGAGGAAGATGAAAAGGAGGAGGAGCAGGATGAAGATGAAGAGCAGGAGGAGGAATAAGAGGAGTAGGAAGGGGAGGAGGAGGAAGAAGAGGAGCAGCAAGAGGAAGAGGAGGAAGAAGAGGAAGATGTGGTGGAGGAAGAGGAGGTTAAGGTGGAGGAGGAGTAGAGGGAGGAGGAGAAAGATGAAGAGGAAGAGGTGGAGGAGGATGAGTATGAAGACGAAGAGGAGGAGGAGGTGGAGCAAGAGAAGGAAGACAAAGAGCATGAGGAGGAGGTGGAAGAGGAGGAGGTGGAGGAGGAGGAAGAATAAGAAGAAGAAGAGGAGGAGGTGGAAGAGGAAGAGAAAGGCGAAGAAGAGGAAGAATTAGAAGAAGAGGAGGAGGTGGAGGAGGAGGAAGATGAAGAGGAGCAGGAGGCAGAAGAGGAGGTGGAAGAGGAGGAGGAATAGGAGGTGGAAGACAAAGAAGAGGAGGAGTAGGATGAGCTGGAACGGGAGGAGGAGGATGTGTAAGAGGAGGTGGAGGAGGAGGAGGAAGTGGGGGAAGACGAAAAGGAGGAGGAGGAGGAAGAGGAGGAAGAGGATGAGTCGGAAGATGAAGAGGAGGAGGAATTGCAGGAGGAGGAAGAGCATAAGGAGGAGGGGGTGAAGGAGGAGGTGGAGGAGAAAAACAAAAAGGAGCAGGTGGAAGAGGAGGAGCAGGAGGTTGTGGAAGAGGAGGAGGAGGTGGAGGAGGGGGTGGAAGAGGAGGAGAAAAGAATAGGAGGAGGAGCTGGAAGAACAGGAGGAGGTGGAGGAGGAAGATGAAGAGGCGGAGGAGGAAGAGGAAGAGGAAGAGGAAGAAGAAGAAGAAGAGGAGGAGGAGGATCCTATGAACCTACAAATCTACGAAGGAGGAGAAGGTGGAGGAGGAGAAGGAGGTGGAAGAAGATGTGGAGGAGTAGGAGGAAGATGATGAGGAGGAAGTGGAGGAGGAGGTGGAAGATGAAGAGAAGGAGGTGGAAGATGAAGAGGAGGAGGAAAAGTAGGAGGAGGAGGAATAGGAGTAGGAGGAAGAGGAGGAAGAGGAAGAAGAGGAGGATGAAGAGGACGTGGAGGATGTGGAGGTGGAAGAGAAAGACTAAGAGGACGAGGAGGAATAGGCGGAGGAGTAGGAGGTGTTGGAGGAGGAAGAAGAGGAAGAGGAGGAGGCGGTGGTGGAGGAAGAGGAGGCAGGAGGAATGAGGAAGTTGAAGGGGAGGAGGAGGAAGAAGAAGATGAAGAGGAAGAAGAGGAGGAGGATCATATTACCTACAAATCTATGAAGGAGGAGGAAGAGGAGAAGGAGGAATATGAAGATGAAGAGGAGGAGGAATAAGAGGTGGAGGAGGAGGAGGAGGAGGAAGAGGAGAAAGAGCAAGAGGAGGAGGTGGAAGAGGAGGAGGAAGAAGATGAGGAGAAAGATTAAGAGGAAGAGGAGGTGGAGGAGGAGGTGGATGATGAGGAGGGGAAAGATGAGGAGAAGGAGGTGGAAGAGGAGGAGGAGGTGGGGTATGAGTTGGAAGAGGAGAAGGAGGAGGGAGAGAGAGAGAGAGAGAGAGAGAGAGAGAGAGAGAGAGATGAAAAAATACCAAAACGATGAACTAAAGGAAAATTGTCCCTCTTCTGATCTCTGGTTTGGTGGGTGGGGATCCGATTGTAAGAATGTTGGGTGGGTGGGGGACTAGGCATGCGGATACCCTGGGAAGAAAATGAAGAAGCAAAGAGGGTCTTCAAGTATTAATGAATCATCAACCAATCTTATCATCATCATCAACAACAATAATATCAAGGGGGAATAACAACAGTAATATCCTTAGGGAGGTCTATGTAGATAGACCTGTTTATTTAGTTTAGCTTTCTGTTTTATGTCTGTGAATAAATAAATGCCAAAGTTATGGTTAAGATAAGATTACATGGGAGGGAGCCGGGCATGGTGGCACATGCCTTTAATCCTAACACTTGGTAGGGAGAAGCAGGCAGATCATTGTGAGTTCAAGGCCAGCCTGGTCTACAAAGTGAGTTCCAGGACAGCTGGGGCTACAGGGAGACCCTGCCTCGAAAAGACCAAAAAAAAAAAAAAAAGGTAAGATTACCTGGTGTGCCTCTAAGGGCAAGTGGCAGATAATCACAAGGAGTCTGTGTCTGAGAGAGAGAGAGAGAGAGAGAGAGAGAGAGAGAGAGAGAGAGAGAGAGAATACAAATAGAATAAATGTAAAAAATGAGAGTGGATCAGAAACATAAAAAAATATAAACAGAAAAAGAAGTAAACTAATAGATGAGAAAAGGGAAAGCAATATTAAGAGATAAGAGGATACATGCACTGATAATAAAAGTAAAAATCTAAACAAGATATGATAGATAAGATGAATTCCTTAAAGAAGCAAAATAAGAATAAAACATAGAGACAAAAAGATAAAAAAAAACACAGATGTGTGGTCCAATAAATTAATAAGAGAAAAGGGACAATAATAGATATATTAAAGGCACACACCTTTAATCCTAGCACTTGGGAGGCAGAGGTAGGAGGATCTCTATGAGTTCAAGGCCAGCCTGGTCTACAGAGCAAGGTCCAGGACAGCCAGAATTCCAGGGAGACCCTGACTCAATAAGACAAAACAAAACAAAAAAATGAGATATACTAAACAGTAATAAAGGATAAGACAATATGCTTAAGATCAAAAGGGAAAAAAGGAGGGAAAAAATTAATAGAAAGTGAGCAAAATGGGGAATAGCTATATGTAACCATGGAGATTCATGAGAATTAATCAATGCTAAGAATAAGATTAAAAACTCGAGATAAGGGATCAAGAGATCGCTCAGCGTTTAAGAGTGCTCTTGCAGAGTGAGTTCCCAGGCAGCTGGGGCTATAGAGAGCCCCTGTCCTAAAAACAAAAACACAAAAACAACCAAAAAGCAAGCAAGCAAACAAACAAACAAGCAAACAAACAAAAAACACCTCGGGAGGACATAAAAGAAAAGATATAATAGAAAATATACCATAAGAAAAGATGCTAAGGAAAATAGGATAAAAGGTGAGATGAAACAATATATCATAAAATACTGAAAGAAAAAAAGAGATGAGAATGAAATCATAAACAGATAAGAAAAGAAGCATTGGCTAAAATATAAGATAAGATACTATAATAAAGTGAGGTAGCTAAGACAAAAATGATAAGGGGGCAAAAGACAAGATAAAAGGCTGACAGGACCTGAGAGATTGGAAAAAAGATGGGAATTCATCTCTAAATAATATCTTTATTACCTATCGATAATAAAACTTGAGATAAGAAGTTTGATTAGAAAAGATAAAGGCCAGGCAGAGGCAGGCAGATCTTTGTGAGTTCAAGGCCAGCCTATTCTGCAGAGCAAGTTCCAGGACAATTGGAGCTACAAGGCTACAGGGTCACCCTGTATCGAAAAGAACCCCCCGCAAAAAATAGAAAATATAAAGGCCTACATGACCCATCAGCAGAAATGAAAGATAAAAGAATAAAATATGTGAAAAAAGTGAAAAAATAGTGAAATGTGTAAAAAATAATAAAAACAAACAAACAAAACAAAAAAGCACCGTTGTTTTGCCTGTCCTCAATTCTTACTGGCAAGTGCCGCTACCCCATGCTTGCCACTGCATTTGCTATCCTTCAAAGACAATGAAACACATCTTTTCGACTTTCCAATATGGACTGAAGACTCATGTCTCTCCAAGAACCCTCCAAACCTTCAGTGATAGATGGGGACTACTGAGACGTCCAGTACAGGAAGATCAAGACAGGACGCAGTGCTTACCAGATGTCATTTCATGACCACGGGAAGAGCAGACCCCACCCAGTGTGGAGCACAAGGGCAGAACTGAAGATGCTTGTTTGGGCTTGCCAAGGAAGAGCCTTCAAACAATTCCTTAGGAATAAATAAATACATGACAACTTTCAGCCTTCCGGTTTACGTCTGTGAATGAATAAATACCAAAGTTAGCTTGAGGTTACTGTTACTACGGGGAGGGGGCAAAAATCATGGGGAGTCTCAGTATCAGGGAGAGAGAGAGAGAGAGAGAGAGAGAGAGAGAGAGAGAGAGAGAAGAGAAGAGAAGAGAAAGATGGAATAAAAAAAGAAATTACCAAACTTTGGACTAAAGGAGAGAAAGTTGTCCATCCTCTGATCCGAGTGTCTGGCTGTAGGGTGGGGGGCTAGGCATGCCAGTCCTCTGTCAGAAAAGAAAATAAAAGTGTCAACCAAGGTGCTTGCTACTTCAAAATACAAATAAATAAATGAATGAATAAATAAATAAATAACCTAAACATAAATAGAAAGAAGAGAAAAGGGAAACGGGGTAGTAAAAGATGAGATAAAATAAGTAAAAATGAAAATAAGGTAAGAGGCGGATCTCTGTGAGTTCAAGGCCAGCCTAATCTACAGAGTGAGTTCCAGACAGCCCAGTCTGAACTCACCATATAGGGAGACCCTGTCTCAAAAAGATTTAAAATAATAATAATGATAATAATAATAATAATAATAATATATGTACATAATACTCAGTACTAAGGATAAGATAAAAACTCCAGATAAAAAGAAAAGAGAGATCTAGTAAAAAACAGGCTGGAGATAAGAAAAGATACACTGGGGTAAAAGAAATGAACGTGAAAGATAAGAAAGAATTCCTAAGTAAGCCTCTTAGAGATAACATAAAGGAAAACAAGACCCTTAGTGGAAGATAAGAGATTAAAAAAAAACATAAGATAAAAACTAAATGCTCCAGGGAGGTGAGAGCTTAGAAACCATGAAAGAAAAGAGAGGTGGGAAAAGAGGGAGGTAAATAAAGCTCATCATCAAAGATAAAATATTAGGTAAAGTAAAAATAATTCTGATAAATAAACATTAACAAAATAGTAAGATGTGTGTAGAAAGATATTAAAAATATGTAAAAAAGAAAGTGAAAGTTACAAACAAGTAACAGATTTAGGGCCAAGTTTAGAATCAGGTATCAAAGATTGAATAAAGAAAGAGTAGGAAAGATGCAAGATAAGATAAATTGATACAATGAAATGAAAAAAAGTAAATGAAAGAAAATAATTTAAAAAATAGAATGTAAAATAAGATAGCCAGGCGTAGTATACAATATAAAATTAGATAGAGGGCAAAATGTGAGCTAAAATAAGAAGTCATAATAAAAGGACAAGAAAATTAAAAGGGAACTAAGGACCAACAGCAAAGATAAAAGATAAGTTAAGAAGAAGCTAATAAATAAAAAGATTAGAAGATAAAAGATTATATAGGCAGCAGACCAAATGAGAAACTAGAAAGATGAAAAAAAGAGAGATAAAGGCAGATAAGACATTCGGCAAAAATAAAAAATAAATAAAATAAAAAATAAAGGAAAGAAAGACTAAGGATAAGAAGACAAATACTAGAGACAAAAGGAAAGGCGAGATTAGTAGAAAACATGCGGGCCATAAGAAAAGAATATTCTAAGGGAAATGAAACAGGCTAGATAACTTAAGAAGCCATAATAAAGTATCAAAGATGAGGCAGAGGCAGATGGACCCAGATGCCATGCTGGTGTTGTTTCCCCTTCCCTGGTGAATGAAGGCAGAAGAAGAAAAAAAAAAATCTAGCCCCAGAAATATCTACCTGTCCTTTCTGGTTTTATTTTATTTTTGTTCTTTTATCTACTTAATTATTTATTCCTTTATATCTTTACAGATTTCTAAATTCTATCTTTATTTAAGATTGTGGGTAGGTCCACGCTGAGCTGGTTGTCTAGGTGTCGCTGGACATTCTGGCCAGCTTGCCCGGTAGAATCCATTCTATAAGACGGGAATGAGAGGTTTTCCCAGGAGCTGCTGGATAGGACCTAAGGCAGTGGATCTGTCTGATTTCAGCAAGCCTGCACGCCCCCCCCCCAAGTGTCCAGCAACCCCATCAAGTGCCAGCAAAAGCCACTTCTCCTTCTAGTCCAGCTGCAGGGGCACTGTGTAGGTTGTGCAAGCTTCCCAGTCCAGGGAAAATGACCCCGCGCTGGCACTCGCCACATCCTCAGAATGGGCCATAACCTTCCCTAGCCCTGGTTTCCCTGTGCAACCGCCACCTCCTTGGAACCCTTGTTCTCCCTGGAGCCCCGTGGCTTGCACATGTGCAGAGTAACATCACTGGCGAGAGTAAGAGTTCAGTTGGGATCTTCCGAATTCCTGGGAACTTGTTTGGATTTCACAGCTGATAACTGCTCTCATTCATTTCCCTGCCCCAAGGAGGGAATACCTTAGTGATTCAAGGAAAACTCTCTAGAGAATTAGGTCCCTGTACAAATTTCACAAGGTAAAATGGCTATGGTTATTTATTTATTCTTTTATTTATTTATTTATTTACTAATTTATTTATTATTTATTGTTATGTTGTTATTTTATTTTTTATTGAAGAATACTAAATGAAAATAATAAAAAAGAATAAATAAAAATGTCTTCGGATATTTATTTGTTTATTTATGTATGGTTGTATTTTTATTGTTGTTTTGTATTATCGAGGGGTGTGTGGGTATCACTGGTGGAAGGAAGAACAAGGCCTGTGCTTAGTTCAGTTGGACAGAAGAGAGCTGTGATGTGGATTTTTAATTTTTATTTTTTTAGCCATTTTCCCCAGGTTGGGAGATATTTAAATGGTCCTAGGATTGTTTCCTTTCGTGGGAAATCAAAGGAAACATCCATCTTCTTTCTCTATCAAAAACTGGAACCTGGAGCAATTTCACCTATTAGGAAAGGTCTGTGGGCTTAAAATTTTCCCACAAACACCTCGGGTTTTCAGCAGCCTGACTTCGGCAATTAGCACAGTCCGAAGAAGATCAGGACTATCTAGGCCCGAAACAGCACTTGCACACTGAAGATCACGGAGGACTCCACTCCCTTGGCATCGGCAGTTCAGTTATGTTCGTACCATCCTCCTCAAATATTGCCTTCTGGTCCATGGACCCAGATTCCATGCTGCTGTTGTTTCCCCTTTCCTGGTGAATGAAGGCAGAAGAAGAAAAAAAAAAATCTGGTCCAAGAAATATCTACCTGTCCTTTCCGGTTTTATTTTATTTTTGTTTTTTATGTGTTTTATTATTTATTCCTTTATATACTTACAAATTTCTACATTCTACCTTTATTGAAGATTATGGGTAGGTCCATGCTGAGTTGCTTTCCTCTTTCCTTGATCTGGAAGGCAGAGAAAAATAAATTTTTTCCCAGAAAAATCTCCTGACATTTTTTTTTATTTTCTTTCTTTAAAAGCCATACTTACTTATTTAATTACTCATTTATTAATTTATTCATTCTTTTTTTATCGTTAGGCGGCAGGGTTTCTGTCTCTACTTAGGAAAGTCCCTTTCTGAGCGGTGATTGTCAGAGGCCCTGTGCTGCCTTTCCAGGAGTCATATAGAGGAGCCAAGGAGAAGCCCATTCCTAGGGTTAGGATTCCAAGAAAGGTTCTGAATGTGGTTATACTTCGAAGAATAGAGAGTGTGGGAGTGGAAGCCGCTTGTAAATCAACAGAGACCAAGGTACTGAGAATGTCTCCTCCTAGACACTGTCCCTTGTGTCCTGACCCCTCTGTGAAGGGTCTGTCAGATGTATGACGCTCAGAAGGTAAAGACCTCACAATGCCTCCAGGTAGCCACAGTCCTTCCAATACCTTTGGAATCCCAATGGTTTTGTGGTGAACTGAATTGAAGATTCTGAACCTTACTTATCACAAAATAGTCTATTCCCCAAATGTAAATGACAGTGCTTTGTCATGGATTTTCTTTTTTTGTTTTCTTTTTTCTTTGTTATTATTATTACTAATTTTTTATGTGTATCAGTGTACTGCTGCATGTAGGTTGGTGCATCCGTGTCACGGAATGCGGTGGAAGTCAGAAGAGGGTGTCAGATTCCCCGGGAACTGGAGTTAAAGATGGTTCTTAGCCGCCATGTCGGTGCTGGGAATTGAACCCCGGTCTTCTGCAAAAGCAGTTGGTGCTCTTAACCACTGAGTCAGCCATCTCTCCAGTCCCGACTTAAATTTCAATTACTAAAATGTTGAAATAGTGCAATGATTTATCAAGTTATAGTAGGCTGCATACGAACCTTCAAAGTGTCACATAACCAGAATTTACTGCAGCATTGCATAGATGTGTACACGAAGACAATCTTCATGTACACAACTTAGAAATCTGAAGATAGGGCAGAAATACACATGAAACAGCTTATTTATTTATTTATTTATTTATTTATTTATTTATTTATTTATTATTCATTCTAATTACATTAATTTACAATTTACCTTCCATCCTGGCTAACTAGAGAGTTCCAGGCCAGCTGGGGTTACGGAAAACCAAAAAAAAACTCACACAGAAATGACAAGACCCACCCATTCTTCCGATGTTTAGGTGAACGGGTGCCACCTGTTGGTAATTGTGTACAATTACTAAGGATTTCTGATTTTTATAGTGAAAGTGTTTGACAATAGAACCGTTTCAGGGCAAAAAAAAATAAGAGTGTAATTTACCAGGACTGACCCCTGGGCTACTCAGGGACTGTAAGGCCCCTAAATGTTTTCTCAGGCGAACCCGAGAAGCGAATCTCTTCCTCATAATAGCCTCTCTTTTTTTTTTTGGCTTTTTGAGGCAGGGACTTCCTGAAACTCTGGCTGTCCTGGAACTTGCTCTGTAGACCAGGCTGGCCTTGAACTCCCAGAGATCCGCCTACCTCTGTCTCCCAAGTACTAAGATCAAAGGCATGTGACACCATGCCGGGCAACATATCCAACCTCATGGATTTCACAAACTGACCACAGTTCCAGGCCAGCTGAGGCTACAGGAAGATCCTGTGTCAAAGAGACTCCCATACAAAAAAATAATAATAATAAAAATAAAAAATCCCAGCACTTACTTGAGAGGAAGGGCCAGTGGCAGTTGGATCTCTGTGGGGCAGTAAAGGTGAATCTAGGCAGAAAGAGGAGGAAAATGTTGTCTGTCTTTTTGGGGACAGTCAGGAGAGCAGCAAGCCAGCCTGATTCCTGCTAGCCTCAGAGGAGCCGGATTCCAGATAGCCTCAGAGGACAGCCTGATTCCGGATAGCCTGCCTCAAAGCAAAAACAAACAAGTGCACCCTCGCCCATGTTGTTTGTTTGTTTGTTTGTTTGTTTGTTTAGGCCTTTTTGAGACAGGATCTCCCTTGAACCCCCGGCTGTCTTGAACTCAGTCTGTAGACCAGGCTGGCTTTGAACTCACAGACATCCACCTGTCTCTGCTAAGATTAAAGGCATAAGTCCCCATGAATGGCTTCCCTCCACCATTTCTAAACAATTTCCAAAAACCATGCATTCAATTCCTTAGTCTGCCTCTCTCTTTGTTGTAGTTATTAGCCTCCAGAATTTCTCATATCTTGTCTAGGTGATCTGTTGATATGTTTCTTTCTTCGCTGTGCAGAAATTGAAGTTCATTTCTCTCTCTCTCTCTCTCTCTCTCTCTCTCTCTCTCTCTCTCTCTCCTCCCCCCTTTGGCAGGGGATTGTTTCAACTCCCCCTTCCCATACATTCCACTACAATTTGTATGTGTGGCATATAAATTCCTTACGTCTAAGCAGGACACTTTGGTGCTCCAGTTCCTGGGGAAGCCCAACGCCCTCCTCTCTTCTCCACAGTCATTGCTTGATTGACTCCTTGCTTGAATCTGGTGCCTGCCTGCCTGCCTGCCTTCCTTCCTTACATAGGTGCAGACAATCAATAAACTGCGATGATAAAGAAGTAGGAACGGAATCCAACCTTCATTCAAGAGATAGCTTTATTATTATTATTTTATTATTATTATTAATTTTATTTATTTTTGTATGCGTATGCAGACATGTACCGTCTGCATGTAGGTTTGTGCACCAGTGTCATGCAATGCCGCGAAGGTCAGAAGAGGGCGTCGGATTTCCCTAGAACTGGAGCTCTCCTGGAACTGGAGTTACAGTTGGATCTTAGCCACCATGTGGGTGCGGGGAATCGAACCTAGGTCCTCTGCAAGAGCAGTTGGTGCACTTAGCCGCTAGGCTACCTCTACAGCACCTATTATTATTATTATCATTATCTGCTAAGAAAGAGAGAGACACACAGCCTTCCCAAGAGAAAGGAGGTTAGGAGTCAGTCAGCATTCAGGGATATCTAGAATTTATACGTGGATGGACCAACCGAGAAAACCACAGAAAAGGGACCAGCTATGCACTTCCAGAATGCCAGAAGTGGGGGTGGGGGGACATGCCTTCCTGGGCAGATCACAGTGGTGATCAGAGACCCGGGAAGAAGATATGGGTAGTATCTGATAAGAAACCAAAACTACAAGAGGGTGAATAGTAGCCATGTATTCTGAAGGAGTAGATGGATTTCCCCTGAGGGGGGTGGGGGGGGGAGAGGGAAAGAGATTGATTGAGAGAGATGGGGGAGAGGGGAACTGCAGGTTGCAGGGTGGCTAGGTGTTCATCATCTTGAGTCTTCCTGAAGCCCACAGACGAGGAGTAAGACCCTCTGTTCATCCGGGGTTGAGAGGAAGAGTGTGAATATAAAGAAAGAGACAACCATATAATGAACAAAACAACAGAAAAGTAGGAAAAGATTGTGATGTGTCCAAAAGAACAAAGTAAAAGGAATTGTGTGACTAACACTCACACATGCACGCACAATGGAGGGTGCTGACCAGGAGTGTGGTTGCCCCTACCCACCCCGGACCCCACGGCAAGGTGCTGTTCAAGCAACAACAATTATTTATTGAGTACACTGGAAAAGGGCAAGGGTGAGGGACCTCCCCCCACATCTTTGTGTGTTCCCACATTGTCACGCAGAGTTATACAAATTAAATTCAGTTTCAGCAGCAAGCACCAGACTGCAGCTCTTTGTGGTATCATCCTTGACGTCAAGAGTTCTGAGTCCATGGGGCTTTGTTTGGAGATAGATAGCTCTGGCCCCTGCATGGATAGAAAGGAAAGAAAGTAAATCAATGATGAAGTGAACTAACCAAGACCGGGGTTGGTGGGCAGGGGAACAGAGACTAAGGTTAGGGTTAGGGTAAGGGTTAGTGTCAGTGTTAGGGTTAGGGGGAGGGAGGGAAGGAGATGGGAGAGAGAGAGAGAGAGAGAGAGAGAGAGAGAGAGAGAGAGAGAGAAATGAAAATATACCAAAATGTTGGACTAAAGGAAAGTTGTCCCTCTTCTGATCTCTGGTTGGGTGGGTGGGGATCTGATTGTAGGAATGTTGGGTGGGTGGGGGACTAGGCATGTGGATACCCTGGGAAGAAAATGAAGAAGCAAAGAGGGTCTTGAAGTATTAATCAATCATCAATCAATCTTATCATCATCATCAACAACAGCAGCAATATCAAGGGGGAATAACAACGGTAATATCCCGAGGCAGGTCTATATAGATAGACCTGTTTATTTAGTTTAGCTTTCTGATTTATGTCTGTGAATGAATAAATGCCAAAGTTAGGGTTAAGATAAGATTACCTGGGAGCTGGGTGTGGTGGTGCATGACTTTAATCCTATCACTTGGACCTCAGAGGCAGGTGGATCTTTGTGAGTTCAAGGCCAGCCTGGTCTACAAAGTGAGTTCCAGGACAGCTGGGGCTACAGGGAGACCATGTCTCAAAAAGACCAAAAAAAAAAAAAAAGATAAGATTACCTGGCCGGGCGTGTTGGTGCACAACTTTAATCCTAGCTCTTGAGAGGCAGAGGCAGGCAGATCTTTGTGAGTTCAAAGCCTATCTTGTCTAAAGAGTGAGTTCCTGGACAGCCAGGGCTCCAGAGAGACCCTGTCTCAAAAAGAGCAAAAAGACCAAAAAATAAAAATAAAAAAAGATAAGATTACCTGGTTTTTCTCTGTGGGCAAGGGGCGGATAATCACAGGGAGTCTGAGTCTCAAAGGGAGAGAGAGAGAGAGAGAGAGAGAGAGAGAGAGAGAGAGAGAGAGAGAACCAACCGAATAAATGTAAAAAATGAGAGTGGATCAGAAACACAAATAATAACAAAATATAAACAAAAAAGAAGTAAACTAATAGATGAGAAAAGGGAAAGCAATATTAAGAGATAAGAGGATACATACACTGATAATAAAAGTAAAAATGAAAGCAAGATAGTATAGATAAGATGAAAGCCCTAAAGAAGTGAAATAAGAATAAAACATAGAGACAAAAAGATAAAAATACACAGATGTGAGGTCCAATAAATTAATAAGAGAAAAAGGACAATAATAGATAGATTAAAGGTGCACGCCTTTAACCTTAGCACTTGACAGGCAGAGGTAGGAGGATCTCTGTGAGTTCAAGTCCAGCCTGGTCTACAGAGCAAGGTCCAGTACAGCCAGAGTTCCAGGGAGACCCGGACTCAATAAGACAAAACAAAACAAAAACCAAACCAAACAAAACAAAACCGAGATAACATACTAAACAGTAATAAAGCATAAGACGATATGCTTAAGATTAAAAGGGAAAAAAGGAGTGTAAAAATTAATAGAAAGTTGGCAAAATGGGGAATAGCTATATGTAACCATGGAGATTCATGATAATTAATAAATACTAATTATAAGATTAAAAACTCGAGATAAGGTATGGAGAGATGGCTCAGCGGTTAAGAGTGCTGAGTGCTCTTGCAGAGAGAGTTCCCAGCCAGCTGGGGCTATAAGGAGCCCCTGTTTTAAAAACAAAAACAAAAACACAAAAACAACCAAAAATCAAGCAAGCAAGCAAGCAAACAAACAAACAAACAAACAGAAAAACACCTCAAGAGGCCATAAAAGAAGAGAAGATATAATGGAAAATATACCATAAGAAAAGATACTAAGGAAAATTGAAAATAGGATAAAAGGTGAGATGAAACAATATATCATAAAAAACTGAAAGAAAAAATAGATGAGAATTAAATCAAAAACAGATAAGAAAAGAAGCATTGGCTAAAATAAAAGATAAGATACTATAATAAAGTGAGGTAGCTAAGACAAAAATGATAAGAGGGCAAAATATAAGATAAAAGGCTGACAGGAGATGAGAAATTAGAAAATATGCGAATTCATCTTTAATTAATATCTTTATTACTTACCGATAATAAAACTCGAGATAAGAAGTTAGATTAGAAAAGAAAAAGGCAAGGCAGAGGCAGGCAGAACTTTGTGAGTTCATGGCCCGCCTGGTCTGCAGAACGAGTTCCAGGACAATTAGAGCTACAAGGCTACAGGGCCACCCTGTATTGAAACGACCCCCTCCCCCCCAAAATAGAAAATATATTGGCCAACATGACCCATCAGCAAACATGAAATATAAAAGAATGAAATAAGTAAAAAAAAGGTGAAAAAATAGTGAAATGTGTAAAAAATAATAAAAACAAACAAAACATAAAAGCACAGTTGTTTTGCCTGTCCTCAGTTCTTACTGGCAAGTGCAGCTACCCCACGCTTGCCACTGCATTTGTTATCCTTCAAAGACAATGAAACACATCCTTTTGACTTTCCAATATGGACTGAAAACTCATGTCTCTCCAAGAACCCTCCAAACTTTCAGTGCCAGATGGGGACTGCTGTGAAGTCCAGTACAGGAAGATCAAGACAGGACGCGGTGCTTACCAGATGTCATTTCGTGACGATGGGAAGAGCAGACCCCACCCAGTGTGGAGCACAAGGGCAGAACTGAAGACGCTTGTTTGGGCTTGCCAAGGAAGAGCCTTCAAATAATTCCTTAAGGAATAAATACATGACTACTTTCAGCCTTCTGGTTTAGGTCTGTGAATGAATAAATACCAAAGTTAGCTGGAGATTACTGTTACTATAGGGAGGGGGCAAAAATTATGGGGAGTCTCAGTCTCAGGGAAAAAAGAGAGAGAGAGAAAGAAAGAGAGAGAGAAGAGAAAGATGGAATAAAAAAAGAAATTACCAATACTTTGGACTAAAGGAGAGAAAGTTGTCCATCCGCTCATCCGAGTGTCTGGCTGTTGTTTGGGGGGGCAATGCATGCCAGTCCTCTGTCAAAAGAGAAAATAGAAGTGTCAAGCAAGGTGCTTGCTCCTCTAAAATACAAATTAATTAATTAATAACCTAAACATAAAAAGAAAGATGAGAAAAGGGAAATACGGTAGTAAAAGATGAGATAATATAAGTAAAAATGAAAATAAGTTAAGAGGAGGATCTCTGTGAGTTCAAGGCCAGCCTAATCTACAGATTGAGTTCCAGGAAGGCCAGTCTGGACTCACTATTTAGGGAGAACCTGTCTCAAAAAGATTAAAAAGATAATATATGTATATAACATTCAGTACTAAGGATAAGATAAAAACTCCAGATAAAAGGAAAAGTGAGATCTAGTAGAAAACAGGCTGGAGATAAGATAAGAAAAGATACACTGGGGTGAAAGAAATGAATGTGAAAGATAACTTAAGAAAGACGTCCTAAGAAAGTCTGTCAGAGATAAGATAAAGGAAAAACAGGAAGATAAGAGATAAGAAAAAGCATTAGGTAAAACCTAAAAGGCTGAAGGGAGGTGAGAGCTTAGAAACCATGAATGAAAAGAGAGATGGGAAAAGAGGGAGGTAACTAAGGCTCATCAACAAAGATAAAATGATATTAGGTAAAGTAAAATAATTCTGATAAATAAATATTAACAAAATAGTAATATGTGTGTAGAAAGATATTAAAAATATGTAAAAAAGAAAGTGAAATTTACAAACAAGTAACAGATTTAGGGCCAAGTTTAGAATCAAGTATCAAAGACTGAATAAGGAAAGGGTAGGAAAGATGCAAGATAAGATAAATTGATACGGTGAAATGAAAAATAAGTAAGATGAAAGAAAATAAGAAAATAAGAAAAAAATAGAATGTAAAATAAGATAGCCAAGTGCGGTATACAATATAAAATTAGATAGAGGGCAAAAAGTGAGCTAAAATAAGAAGTCATAATAAAATGACGAGAAAATTAAAAGGGAACTAAGGACCAAGGACCAACAGCAAAGATAAAAGATAAGACAAGATGATGCTTAAAAATAAAAAGATTAGAAGATAAAAAGATACGATAGGCAGCAGACCAGCTGAGAAAATAGAAATGTGAAGAAAAGAGAGATAAAGGCAGATAAGACACTTCATCAAACACAAAAAAATAAGTAAAATAAAAAATAAAGAAAAGAAAGCCTAAGGATAAGAAGACAAAGACTAGAGACAAAAGGAAAGGCGAGATCTAGTAGAAAACACATGTGCCATAAGAAAAGAAGATTCTAGGAGAAAAGAAGCAGGCTAGATAACTTAAGAAGCCGTAAAAAAATTATCAGAGATGAGGCAGAGACAGATGGACCCAGATTCCATGCTGGTGTTATTTCCCCTTTCCTGGTGAATGAAGGCAGAAGAAGAAGAAAAAATATGGCCCCCGAAATATCTACCTGTCCTTTCCGGTATTATTTTATTTTTGTTTTTTATCTATTTAATTATTTATTCCTTTATAGATTTACAGATTTCTACATTCTATCTTTATTGATGATTGTGGGTAGGTCCAAGCTGACCTGCTTTCCTCTTTCCTTGATCTGGAAGGCAGAGAAAAATAAATTATTTTCCCAGAAAAATCTCCTGACATTTTTTTAATTTTGTTTCTTTAAAAGCCATACTTATTTATTTAATTACTCATTTATTAATTTATACATTATTTTTTATCATTAGGCAGCAGGGTTTCTGTCACTACTTAGGAAAGTCCCCTTCTGAGCGGTGATTGTCAGAGGACCTGTGCTGCATTTCCAGGAGTCATATAGAGGAGCCAAGGAGAAACCCATTCCTAGGGTAGGATTCCAAGAAAGTTTCTGAATGTGGTTATAGATCGAGGAATAGAGACTGTCAGAGTGGAGGCCACTTGGAAATCAACAGAGACCAGGGTACTGATAAGGTCCCCTCCTAGACACTGTCCTCTAAATCCTGACCTTTCTTTGAAGGGTCTCTCAGATGTCTGACACTCAGAAAGTAAAGACCTCACAATGCCTCCAGGTAGCCAGGTGACTATCTTCAGTCCAGGAAGTGTGGGGGCAACGGGGTTCGTCAGGGGATACCTTAACTGCATTTGGACTTGCATGGATGTTCGACTCAACTTTACTCTTTTCTAGAGCCCAGAATTTGTCCTTCCTTGGGCTGGTGAGCTTTGGATCTCTGCTGAGGAGCACTTGCCATCCAGCCCACTAGACCCACCTCAGCTGGGACAGGCTCTCTGTTGCTGGGCACATGGAATTTAGGGGTGGGTCTTGCTCAACCATCAGGAGCCTCATCAGGAGTGCCCTCCCTTTTGGCTAGGTGTCCCTGGAAGTCCTGTCCAGCTTGCCCAGCAGAATCCGACCTGTAAGACGGGAATGAGAGGTTTTCCCGGGAGCTGCTGGATAGGACCTAAGGCAGTGGATTTGTCTAATTTCAGCAAGACCGCACCACCCTCCCAAATGGCCAGCCTCCCCACCGAGTGCCAGCAGAAGCTGCTTCTCCTAGCCCAGCTGCAGGGGCACTGTGTTGGTTGTGCAAGCTTCCCAGTCCAGGGAAAATGACCTCGAGCTGGCACCCGCCATGTTCTAAGAATGGGCCATAACCCTCTTTAGCCATGGTTTCCGTTGGTACACACAACATCCTCGAATCCCTTGGTCGCCCTGGAGCACCGTGGGTTGTGCATGTGCAGAGTAACATCACTGGCTGGAGGAGGAGTTCAGTTGGGATCTTCCAAATTCCTGGGAACTTGTTTGGATTTAACAGCTGATAACTCCACTCATTCACTTTCCTGCCCCAAGGAGGGAATCCCTGGCTGATTCAAGGAAAACTCTCTGGAAAATTAGGTCCCTGTACAAATTTCACAAGGTAAAATGGCTTCAGTTATTTTATTTATTTATTTATTTATTTATTTATTTGCTTTTTGTTTATATACTTATTTATTTATTCTTATTTATTGTTATGTTGTTATTTTATCCTTTATTGAAGAATACTAAATGAAACTAATAAATAAAAAAGAATAAATAAAAAGTCTGGGGTTATTTGTTTATTTATGTATGGTTTTTTTTTTTATTGTTGATTTTGTATTATCTAGGGGTGTGTGTGGGTATCACTGGTGGAAGGAATAACAAGGCCTGTGCCTAGTTCAGTTGGACAGAAGAGAGCTGTGTTTTGAATTTTATATTATTATTTTTTTAGCCATTTTCCCCAGGATAGGAGATATTTAAATGGTCTTAGGATTGTTTCCTTTGGACAGAATTGGGAGCCAAATATTTTTCCAATGTGACCTAATGGAAGCAGCCCTCTTGAAGTATGCAGGGAACAGGGGTGTTTGATGGGAAGATGGGATGGAGGCTGAGCACCTTTAAAATCAGTCCTGACAAGTAGAGTAGGAAGCAGAATAGACAGTGTCTGTCTTTGCAACCCAGAAACAGAGGTTCCTAGAGTTTTGTGGGAAATCAAAGTAACCAACCAACTTCCTTCTCTATCAAAAACTGGAGCCTGGATAAATGTCACCTATTAGGAAGGGTCTGTGGGCTTAAAATTTTCCCACAAACACCTGGTGTTTTCAGCAGTCCGAATTTGGGAATTAGCACAGTCTGAAGAAGATCAGGACTATCTAGGCCCGAAACAGCACCCACACATTGAAGATCACGGAGCACTCCATTCCCTTGGCATAGGCTGTACAATTATGTATGTACCAACCTCCTCAAATATTGCTCTGTGTTCCATGGACCCAAATTCTGTGCTGGTGTTGTCTCCCCTTTCCTGGTGAACGAAGGCCGAAGAAGAAGAAGAATAAAAAAATCTGTTCCCAGGAATATCTACCTGTCCTTTCCGGTTGTTTTTTATTTTTGTTTTTTTATCTATTTAATTATTTATTCCTTTATATATTTACAGATTTCTACATTCTATCTTTATTTAAGATTATAGGGAAGTCCACACTGAGCTGGTTTCCTCTTTCCTTGTTCTGGAAAGCAGAGAAAAATAAATTATTTTCCCAGAAAAATCTCCTGAATGTTTTTTTATTTTGTTTCTTTAAAAGCGAAACTTATTTATTTAATTACTCATTTATTAATTTATTCATTCTTTTTTATCATTAGATGGCAGGGTTTCTGTCTCTACTTAGGAAAGTCCCTTTCTGAGTGGTGATTGTCAGAGGGCCTGTGCTGCCTTTCCAGGAGTCATATAGATGAGCCAAGGAGAAACCCCTTCCTAGCGTTGGATTCCAAGAAAAGTTCTGAATGTGGTTATAGCTCGAGGAATAGAGACTGTCAGAGTGGAGCTGCTTGGAAATCAACAGAGACCAGGGTGCAGAGAATGTCTTCTCCTAGACATTCTCCTCTGAATCCTGAACCCTCTGTGAAGGGTCTCTCAGATGTCTGATGTTCAGAAGATAAAGACCTCACAATGCCTCCAGATAGCCAGGTGACAGTCTGCAGCCCAGGAAGTGTGGTGGCAATGGGGTTGGTCAGGTGATACCTTAACTGCATTTGGACTTGCATGGATGTTTGGCTCCTCTTGCCTCTTTCCTAGAGCCCCGAAATTGTCCTTCCTTTGGCTGGTGAGCTTTGGATCTCTGCTGAAGAACACCTGCCATTCACTCCACTAGAGCTGACTCAGCTGTGACAGGCTCTCTCTTGCTGGGCAGATGGAATTTAGGGGCGGGGCTTGCTCAACCAGCAGGAGCCTCATCAGGAATAGCCTCCATTTTGGCTAGGTGTCCCTGGAAATCCTGGCCAGCTTGCCCGGCAGAAACAATTCTATAAGACTGGAATGAGAGGATTTCCCCAGAGCTGCTGGGCAGGACCTAAGGCAGTGGATCTGTCTGATTTCAGCAAGCCTACTCCGCCCCCCCCAAAGTGGCCAGCCACCCTGCCGAGTGTCAGCAGAGGCCGCTTCTCCTACTACCCAGCTGCAGGGGCACTGTATATGTTGTGCAATCTTCCCATTCCATGGACAATTACCTCGCAATGGCACCTGAGACATCCTCAGAACGGGCCATAACCCTCCCTAGCCCTGGTATCCCTTGGCACCGGTCATCCCCTCGCAACACTTGGTCGCCCTGAAAACCTGTGGCTTGCACATGCACAGAGTAACATCACTGGCTTGAGGAGGAGTTCAGTTGGGATCTTCCAAATTCCTCGGTACTTGTTTGGATTTAACAGCTGATAACACTTCTCATTCATTTCCCTGTCCCAAGGAGGGAAACCCTGAGTGATTCAAGGAAAACTCTTTGGAGAATTAGTTAGCTCCCTGTACAAATTTCACAAGGTAAAATGTCTTGTGTTATTTATTTGTTTATTTATGTATGGTTGAATTTTTATTGTTCTATTTTTATTATCCAGGGGTGTGTGTGGGTATCACTGGTGGAAGGAAGAACAAGGCCTGTGCTTAGCTCAGTTGGACAGAAGAGAGCTGTGGTGTGGATTTTTTATTTTTATTTTTTTAGCCATTTTCCCCAGGTTGGGAGATATTTAAATGGTCCTAGGATTGTTTCCTTTGGACAGAATTGGGAGCCAAATATTTTTCCAGTGTGACCCAATGGAGGCAGCCCTCTTGAAGTAGGCAGGGAACAGGGGAGTTTGCTGGGAAGATGGGATGGAGGCTGAGCATCTTTAAAATCAGTCCTGACAAGCAGATTAAGAAGCAGAATAGACAGGGTCTGTCCTTGTGACCCAGGTGCAGAGGTTCCTAGAGTTTCATGGGAAGTCAAAGTAACCAACCCACTTCCTTCTCTACCAAAAACTGGAGCCTGGAGCAACTTCAACTATTAGGATGGGTCTGTGGGCTTAAAATTTTCCCACAAACACCTCGGGTTTTCAGCAGCCTGACTTCGGGAATTAGCACAGTCCAAAGAAAATCAGGACTATCTAGGCCTGAAACAGAATCCACGCACTGAAGATCACAGAGTACTCCACTCCCTTGGCATAGGCAGTACAATTATTTATGTCCCATCCTCCTCAAATATTGCCCTGTGGTCCATGGACCCAGATTCCATGCTGCTGTTGTTTCCCCTTTCCTGGTGAATGAAGGTGGAAGAAGAAGAAAAAAATAAAATATGGCCCCAGAAATATCTACCTGTCCTTTCCGGTTTTATTTTATTTTTGTTTTTTATCTATTTAATTGTTTATTCCTTTATATATTTACAGATTTCTACATTCTATCTTTATTTAAGATTATGGGTATGTCCACACTGAGCTGCTTTCCTCTTTCCTTGATCTGGAAGGCAGAGAAAAATAAATTATTTTCCCAGAAAAGTCTCCTGATATTTTTTAATTTTATTTCTTTAAAAGCCATACGTATTTATTAATTTGTTCATTCTTTTATATCGTTAGGCTGCAGGGTTTCTGTCTCTAATTAGCAAAGTCCCCTTCTGAGCGGTGATTGTCAGAGGGCCTGTGCTGCCTTTCCAGGGTCATATAGAGGAGCCAAGGAAAAACCCATTCCTAGGTTGGATTCCAAGTAAGGTTCTCAATGTGGTTATAGGTCGAGGAATAGAGACTGTCAGAGTGGAGACTTCTTGGAAATCAACAGAGACCAGGGTACTGAGAATGTCTACTCCTAGACACTGTCCTCTGAATCCTGATCCCACTGTGAAGGGTCTGTCAGATGTCTGATGCTCAGAAGTTAAAGACCTCACAATGCATCCAGGTAGCCACAGTCCTTCAAATACCTTTGGAATCCCAAGTTTTGTGGTGAACTGAATTGAAGATTCTGAACCTTACCGAGAAAATACATCATAAAACAGTCTATTCCCCAAATGTAAATGACAGTGCTTTGTCATGGATTTTCTTTGTTTTTCTTTTTTTCTTTGTTATTATTATTATTATTAATTTTTTATGTGAATGAGGGTACTGCTGCATGTATGTTGGTGCATCCATGTCATGGAATGCAGTGGAAGTCAGAAGAGGGTGTCAGATTCCCCTGGAACTGGAATTAAAGTCGGTTCTTAGCTGCCATATGGGTGTTGGGACTTGAACCCAGGTCTTCAAGAGCAGTTGGTGCTCTTAACCGCTGAGTCAGCCATCTCTCCAGCCCCGACTTAAATTTCAATTAATAAAATGTTGAAATATTGCAATGATTTATCAAGTTATAGTAGGCTGCATATGAACCTTCAAAGTGTCAAATAACCAGAATTTACTGCAGCATTGCATAGATAACAACATACCTGTACATGACTTAGAAATGTGAAGATAGGGCAGAAATACACACGAAACAGCTTATTTATTTATTTATTTATTTATTTATTTATTTAAAATTAATTCTAATTACATTAATTTGCAAATTACCTTCCATCCTGGTTAACTAGAGAGTTCCAGGCCAGCTTGGGCTACGGAAAACAAAACAAAACAAAACAAAACAAAAAAAAACGCCATAGCCTGGGGCGTGGCTTGCTATATTTTAAAGTATGTGAAAAATAATTTTTTTTAATTCAACTGCACCGGGGTTGGAGTGTGAGACGAATAGGAGGTCAGCATATATGCGTGTGGCAGGGGGGCGCTTGTCGCTTAGAAACTAACTCATTTCCTCCCCCAATGGCTTCTGCACTTTACTATTCACCCCTGGATAGGGTTTTTCCTACAGAAACATCTCCGGACTGTAACTTAGAGTTACCTACACATCCTGGACTTAATATTGGTGTACAGTCATCTGCAACCAACTAACTAAAGCCTTTTTCCATCTGTTTCCTTTTGTGTCTGCACCAGTGGTCTTCTCTGGTGAAATGATCCTTTTACACCATAACAAGCCCAAACAAACATAGAAACCAACAATGCAGTTTCAGCCACCAGGCCTTGGTCTACAGAGCCAGTTCCAGGCCAGCTAGGACTAAAGGGGGACCCTTTTTCAAAAATACCAATAATAAGAAGAAGAATCAGACACAAAATCAAAGTCACCTGGTTTCCATAGTGAGTTCCAGGCCAGCTGGAGTTACAGGGAGACCCTGTCTCAAAAAGACACATCACCTCCAAAACAAACCAACCAAACAAACAAACAAAACCCACCTTTGGCCTCATAGAACCTAGCAAACTCACACGGAAATGACAAGACCCACCAGTTAAGGCAAACGGTGCCACCTGTTGGTAATTGTGTGCAATTACTAAGGATTTCTGATTTTCATAGTGAAAGAGTTTGACCATAGAACCGTTTCAGGGCAAAAATGTCTTCACCTAAGAGCGTAATTTCCCAGGACTACTCAGGGACTGTAAGGATCCTAAATCTTTTCTCGGGTGAACTCAAGAAGTGAATCTCTTCCTCATAATAGCCTCTTTCTTTCTTTTTTTCTTTCTTTCTTTCTTTCTTTCTTTCTTTCTTTCTTTCTTTCTTTCTTTCTTGCTTGCTTGCTTGCTTTTTGTTTTTGGCTTTTTGAGGCAGGGACTCCCTGGAACTCTGGCTGTCCTGGAAATTGGTTTGTAGACCAGGCTGGCCTTGAACTCACAGAGATCTCCCTACCTCTGCCTACCAAGTTCTTGGATAAAAGGCATGTGCCAACATGCCCGGCAATAGCTCCAGCCTCATGAATTTCACAAGACTGACCATAGTTCCAGTCCAGCTGAGGCAACAGGCAGACCCCTGTGTCAAAGAGACTCCCCCACAAAAAAATAATAATAAAATAAAAAATCCCACCACTCACTTGAGAGGCAGGGCCAGTGGCAGTTGGATCTCTGTGGGGCAGTAAAGCCGAATCTAGGCAGAAAGAGGAGGAAAATTTTGTCTGTCTATTTGGGGACAGTCAGGGGAGCAGCAAGCCAGCCTGATTCCCATTAGCCTCAGAGGAGCTCGATTCCAGATAGCCTCAGAGGACAGCCTGATTCCGGATAGCTTGCCTCAAAACAAAAACAAAGAAGTGCACCCTCGCCTATGTTGTTTGTTTGGGCCTTTTTGAGACAGGATCTCCCTGTAGCCCCAGCTGTCTTGGAACTCACTCTGTAGACCAGGCTGGCCTTGAATTCACATATATCTGCCTGCCTCTGCCAGGATTAAAAGCGTGCACCCTCATGCCCGGCTTCCCTCTGCCATTTCTAATCAATTTCTGAAAACCATGTATTCGATTCCTTAGCCTGCCCCTCTCTTTTTTGTAGTTATTAGCCTCCAGAATTTCTCATATCTTGTCTAGGTGATCTGTTGACATGTTTCTTTCTTGGCTGTGCAGAAATTTAAGTTTCTCTCTCTCTCTCTCTCTCTCTCTCTCTCTCTCTCTCTCTCTCTCTCTCTCTTCCCTCCCCCCTTTGGCATGGGGATTGTTTCAATTCCCCTTCCCATCCATTCCACTACCATTTGTATGTGGGGCATATAAATTCCTTACATCTAAGCAGGACCCTTTGGTGCTCCAGTTCCAGGGGTAGCCCAACGCCCTCCTCTCTTCTCCACAGGCATTGCTTGATTGACTCCTTGCTTGACTCTGGTGTCTGCCTGCCTTGCCTGCCTGCCTGCCTTGCCTGCCTGCCTGCCTGCCTTGCCTGCCTGCCTGCCTGCCTTGTCTGCCTGCCTGTCTGCCTGCCTTACACAGGTGCAGACAACCAATAAACTGTGATGATAAAGAAGTAGAATCAGAATCCAACCTTCATTCAACAGATAGATTTATTTTTTTATTTTATTTATTTTTGTATGTGTATGAGTGGACTGTGTGCTTGTAGGTTTGTTCACTGGTGTCATGCAATGCCATGGAGGTCAGAAGAGAACATTGGATTCCCCTAGAAATGGAGTTCTCCTGGAATTGGAGTTACAGAAGGTTCTTAGCTGCCATGTGGGTGCTGGAGATTGAACCCTGGTCCACCGCAAGAGCAGTCCATTCTCTTAACTGTTTTGCTATCTCTCAAGTCCCTATTTATTATTATTATTATTATTATTATTATTGTCATCTGCTAAAAAAGAGAGAGGCACACAGCCTTCCCGAGGGAAAGAAGGTTGGGTGTCAGTCAGCAATCGGGGATATCTAGAATTTAGGTGTATCAGCCTACACAGTATACCACAGAAAAGGGACCAGCCATGCACTTCCAGAATGCCAGAAGTGGGGGTGGGGGGACATGCCTTCCTGGGTGGATCACGGTTGTGATCAGAGACCCAGGAAAAGAGATGGGTAGTGTCTGATAAGGAAGCAGAACTACAAGAGGGTTAATAGGAGCCATGTGTTCTGAAGGAGTAGATGGAATTCCCCTGCGGGATTGTGTGGGGGGGAAGAGGGAGAGAGATTGATTGAGAGAGTTGGGGGAGAGGGGGACTGCAGGTTGCAGGGTGGCTAGATGGTCATCATCGTGAGTCTGCCTGAAGCCCACAGATGAAGTGGAAAACCCTCCACTCATCCGGGGTTGAGAGGAAGAGTTTGAATATAAAGAAAAGGACACCCATATAATGACCAAAACAACAGAAAAGTAGGAAAAGATTGTGGTGTGTCCAAAAGAACAAACTAAAAGGAATTGTGTGACTAACACGCACACATGCACAATGGAGGGGGCTGACCAGGAGTGTGGTTGCCCCAACCCACCCCGGACCCCGTGGCAAGGTGCTATTCAAGGAACAATTATTTATTGAGTACACTGGAAAAGGGCAAGGGTGAGGGACCTCCCCCCACATTTTTGTGTGTTCCCACATTGTCACGCAGAGTGATACAAATTAAATTCAGTTTCAGCAGCAAGCACCAGATTGCAGCTCTTTGTGGTGTCATCCTTGACCTCAAGAGTTCTGAGTCCATGGAGCTTTGCTTGGAGATGGATGGATCTGGCCCCTGCTTGGATAGAAAGGAAAGAAAGTAAATCAATGATGAAGTGAACTAACCAGCTCTGGGGTTGGTGGGCAGGGGGACAGAGAGTAGGGTTAGGGAGAGAGAGAGAGAGAGAGAGAGAGAGAGAGAGAGAGAAATGAAAAAATACCAAAACGTTGGATTAAAGGAAAGTTGTACCTCTTCTGATCTCTAGTTGGGTGGATGGGGCTCCGATTGTAAGAGTGTTGGGTGGGTGGGGGACTATGCATGCAGATACCCTTGGAAGAAAATGAAGAAGCAAAGAGGGTTTTGAAGTATTAATCAATCATCAATCAATCTTATCATCATCATCATCAACAACAACGATATCAAGGGGGAATAACAACAGTAATATCCCAAGGCAGGTCTATGTAGATAGACATGTTTATTTAGCTTTCTGTTTTATGTCTGTGAATAAATAAATGCCAAAGTTAGGGTTAAGATAAGAATACCTGGAAGCCGGGCATGGTGGCGCACGTTTAATCCTATCACTTGGGCGTCAGAGGCAGGTGGATCTTTGTGAGTTCAAGGCCAGCCTGGTCTACATATTGAGTTCCAGGACAGCTGGGGCTACAGGAAGACCCTGTCTCGAAAAGACCAAAAAAAAAAAAAAAAAAAAAAGATAAGATTACTTGGCAGGGCGTGCTGGCGCCCACCTTTAATCTTAGCATTTGGAAGGCAGAGGCAGGAGGATCTTTGGGAGTTCAAAGCCACCCTGGTATGCAGAGCAAGTTCCAGGACAATTGGAGCCACAGGGCTACAGGGTGACCCTGTATCGAAAAGACCCCCCCAAAAAATAGAAAATATAAAGGCCAGCATGACCCATCAGCAAACATGAAAGATAAAAGCATAAAATAAGTTTAAAAAGTGAAAAAATAGTGAAATGTGTAAAAAATAATAAAAACAAACAAACAAAACAAAAAGTACCATTGTTTTGCCTGTCCTCAATTCTTACTGGCAAGTACAGCTACCCTGTGCTTGCCACTGCATTTGCCATCCTTCAAAGACAATGAAACACATCATTTCAACTTTCCGACATGGACTGAAGACTCATATCTCTACAAGAACCCTCCAAACCTTCAGTGCCAGATGGGGACTGCTGAGACGTCTAGTACAGGAAGATCAAGACAGAACGCGGTGCCTACCAGATTTCATTTCATGACCACCGGAAGAGCAGACCCCACCCAGTGTGGAGCACAAGGGCAGAACTGAAGACACTTGTTTGGGCTTGCCAAGGAAGAGTCTTCAAACAATTCCTTAAGGAATAAATAAATACATGACATCTTTCAGCCTTCTGGTTTATGTCTGTGAATGAATAAATACCAAAGTTAGATTGAGGTTATTGTTACTAAGGGGAGGGGGCAAAAATCATGGGAAGTTTCAGTCTCAGGGAGAAAGAGAGACAGAGAGAATGAGACAGAGAGAGAGAGAGAGAGAGAGAGAGAGAGAAAGAGAGAGAGAGAGAGAGAGAGAAGAGAAAGATGGAATAAAAAAAGAAATTACCAAAACTTTGGACTAAAGGAGAGAAAGTTGTCCATCCTCTGATTCAAGTGCCTGGCTGTTGGTTGGGGGGGGTAGGCATGCCATTCCTCTGTCAAAAAGAATATAAAAGTGTCAACCAACTACTTCAAAATAAAAATGAATGAATGAATAAATAAATAATTAACTTAAACATAAAAAGAATGATGAGAAAAGGGAAAGGATGTAGTAAAAGATGAGATAATATAAGTAAAAATGAAAATAAGGTAAGAGGCAGATCTCTGTGCATTCAAGGCCAGCCTATTCTACAGAGTGAGTTTCAGGCAGGCCAGTCTGGACTCAATATATAGGGAGACCCTGTCTCAAAAATATTTAAAATAATAATAATAATAATACTAAATGTATAAAATACTCATTACTAAGGATAAGATAAAAACTCCAGCTAAAAGGAAAAGAGAGATCTAGTAGAAAACAGGCCAGAGATAAGATAAGAAAAGATACATGGGGGGAAAAATAATAAAATAAGAAAAAAAATAGAATGTAAAATAAGATAGCCAGGCATGGTATTCAATGTAAAATTAGATAGAGGGTAAAAAGTGAGCTAAAATAAGAAGAAGTCATAATAAAATGACGAGAAAATTAAAAGGAAACTAAGGACCAACAGCAAGGATAAAAGATAAGATAAGACGATGCTTAAAATATAAAAATATTAAAAGATAAAAAGATAAGATAGTCAGCTGACCAAGTGAGAAACTAGAAAGGTGAAGAAAACAGAGATAAAGGCAGATAAGACACTTCAGCAAAGATAAAATATAAATAAAATAAAAAATAAAGAAAAGAAAGACTAAGGATAAGAAGACAAAGACTAGAGACAAAAGGAAAGGCGAGATCTAGTAGAAAACTCTTGCACCATAAGAAAAGAAGATTATAAGGGAAAAGAAACAGGCTAGATTACTTAAGAAGCCATAGAAAAGTATCAGAGATGAGGCAGAGGCAGGTGGATCTCTGTGAGTTCAAGGCCAGCCTGGTCCACAGAGTGAGTTCCAGGCCAGCTGGGTCTATAGGGAGACCCTGTATCAAAAAGACAAAAAAAGTACCAGAGATAAGATAAAGGAATTAATAATATGAAAAGATAAAAGATAAAAGATAAACTAAACAGATAAAAAATCAAAAAGGAAGAATAAAAGGGAACATGAGACCCATAGGCAAGTAAAAAAAAAAGAAAAAAGGAAGAAAAGAAAAAAGAAAAATAAGAAGCAAGATAAGATAAATTAATATGATGAAATGAAAAATAAGATAAGTCAAAGAAAATGAGAGAAACATAATGAGAATGAAATGAGATAAAAGTAAATTGGATAGATAATTGATAAGATAAAACACAAAACTAAATAAGATGAGAAGACAAAGAGGTAAGGTAGACAGGAGATAGACCAACCCCTTTAATCCTAGCACTTGGGAGGCAGAGGCAGGCAGATCTTTGTGAGTTCAAGGCCCTGGCCTTCTTGCCAATTCTGTGCTGCCACCTGATGCCTATCCTGTGGTCCTGTTAAACCTATTATGATATGGTACATTTAATGTATGCAAGAGCAACAACTTCCCTAACTGTAATATCTGGCATAAGAAATAAACGAGGCAATAAAGACCACAAGCTCTTCAAATGTTCTGGTGGCTAGTCTCAGTACTGTTCCATCTTAATAAACTCAGTGAAAGGCATGTCTATCGGTCCTCGATATATTGTGGAGAATGTGGTTTTATTACTTTGAATCTACTCGAGCATGCCCATTTGCTTACCCTCACAATCCCTTCATCGATACTAAGCCAAGGAATATCAGGCATCTCTATCTCGCTGTTAGTAGGCCATGTTTTAATAAATACAGCAGCCACCATTCAAATAAGACTTTAACACCTTTTTAACTGCTAGCTTCCATGTTAAACCTAGAATCATTTACCTCAGTGGGCTCATATCATACTGATAAACTCAGTATGATCGATTTTATATTCCTTCCACCATTATCCCACACACCCTTAAAATCATTCCCACCACTATTCCTTAGAGCTTCTGCCAAAATGAATCAGCAACTCATTAATTTATTTAGTGGTGTAGTGAACCTCCTCATGCACACCTTCTTTATTTATTTTTATCTTATTTCTGTATGTGTATGAATGTGCTGTTCTACATGCAGGTCTGTGCACCTGTGCCCGTGGCAAGTGAGCCACGGAGGTCAGAGAGGAGGGTGTCAGATTCCCCTGGAACTGGAGTTCTCCTGGAATTGGAGTGTTCAGACGGTTCTCAGCACATGTGGGGTGCTGGAGATCGAACCTGGGTCTCTGTAAGAGCGATCAGTGCCTTCACCACTAGGCCATCTCTCGCAGCCCTGGACCACACCTTCTCTCATTCACCTTTAGGGGCTTGCTTAGACTTCAATTTCTGGTTATAGGTCTACGAGAGCACAAAATTGATTGGGCCCTTGAGGGACATTAGCTCCCCACTGGAGGGGGGAGATTAGTTTCCTCAGTCAAGGGTGGGGAGGAGGATCTGCAGGGCGTTGATTTTCTGCTGAGGGTGGGGAGATTAATTCCTCAGATAATCCCGATCCAGAATCAAGGGTTAAACCTCATCATCGTGGTTCTCCCACACATCTCCATCCAATGTTTCAGGGTTCCACCCTTCCCCACCAGAGCTCTCACTTTAGCTGACACACTTCATGGCTGGGAATTAAATTTGCGTTGTAAATCAGCCAAACTATAATAAGGGCTCCAGCTTGATTTTCTGCTGCTCTTAGCTCTTTGGCTGCTGGAGAGAAGATTCTCTTCCAGAGCACACTTGGAAACTTTTAAACTGTTGTTTCGAACCTGAGCTGGATCATTTTTATCACTGAGCTACCTCTCAATTTTCCTTCTGTCACTTTATCCAGAGATGCTAGGAGCAACAAGGCAACAGATCAGTATTTTTCCTTATCTTTTCTGCAATTTTTCAAATGTTTTATATATAGAGTCCCTAAATTCCTTGCTTCTCACAAGAGGCAAGTTAGTGAGTCAAATGGATCTAGTCTTCATAATCTACAATCAAGATACAGTCTGCCACCAAGGATTATCATCCTTCTTCACGGCCACCAGGAGAGAATTCAGTAACTCTCAGGATTCATGTGGGTTGGAGAGCTGGCTCCAGAGACTACCAAGCCCACTAAAAGAAAATTCATCCTTTTCAATTCTGTTTTCTAAGAACCACGTTCTGATACCAAAATCTGTATTAGTCAGGGTTCTCTAAAGAAACAGAAGTAACAGGATGAATATATAGCTATATAAATTTATTATTTGCTCACATGACCAGACTTAGGAGTCCAACAGTAGCTTCACCGTACTGGAGAGGCTGAGATTCCAGGGAACTGCTCAGTCTCAAGACTGGATGTCCTCAGTAAGTCCCAATCTGGTGCTGAAGGCCCGAAATGGATTCAGGAGATCTGCCAGTCTCAGGACACGCTGGGATCCGATAGGTTGATCAATATAGCAAGACAAACTACAGATGAGAGAGAAGGCAAGCCGCAGGAAAAAAGGGACAGCTCATTCTGCCATGGGCTTTATACTGCCTGCCGGCAGAAAGGTAACGCCCACATTTCGGGGTTGGCCCATCTGGTTGAGGTGGTCCAATCAAGATCCTTTTTCTCTTATTTGGTTCCTTAAGTCCAGTCAAGTTGACGCCCAGGAATTTACCCATCACATGTCAACAGTCTCAGACCTCAGTTGATCCTCATAGACAGGTCAACTGGTCTACGAACTCTGTTGTTTGGTCCTCAGACATGTCCTCTGTCTCAGTTTCTGTTGATTCACACATGTCCAACTGTCTCAGTCATGTTTCTCTAAACATGTCGCCCAGTGCCGTCAATCCCTGTTAGTCTCAGACACATCCATGGACTCATGTCCTGTTTGTCTCAGACATGTTGAGACTGCCTCAGTGCCTGGTTTTTCAATACAGGTACACTGTCTCAGTCCCTGATGGTCTCAGAGATGTTCCAATGTGCTAGTCCCTATTTGTCAGACAATGTCCAATGTCTAAGTTACCTGTTGTCTCAGACATGTCCACTATCTCAATCCCTGTTGTCAAATATGTCCACACGGCTCAGTACATGCGTGTCTCAAGACATGTCCACAGCCTCAGTTCCATTGTCTCAGACATGTCCATGTCTGCAGACTCTGTTGTCACAATATGTTTTTCTCAGACATGTCCACTCTTTGTCCCTGTTGTCTCAGATTCAAATGTCTGACCGTTCCCTTTGTTAGACATGAACAGATCTTATTCGCACTGTTGTCTGTGACATGTCCACTATCTCAGACATGTCCACTGTCTAGTCCCCTGTTGTACTCAGAAATGTCCAATGTCCACAGTCCCCTTGTTTGTCTCAACAAGCATGTCCAGCTGTCTTGCCCCAGGGTCCTGTTGTGTTTCAGACATGCCCACGGGTCTCAGTCAAATTATCTCAGACATGGTCCACTGTCCAGTCCCTGTGTTGTCAACTCATTGTCACTGTCCTCAGTCCGTGTTGATGCTCAAGACCNCCCACCTGTCTATGGAGTGAGTTCTAGGTCAGCTGGGGCTTCCAGGCCAGACCCTGTCTCAAAAACAAAACAAAACAATACAAAACAAAACAAACAAAAACAACTAAGACAGGAGATGAACTGAGAAACCAGAAAACAAAACGTGAAGAATAGGTAGTAGATAAGACAATGCAGCAAAGACAAAAAAAGATTTTTAAAAGATAAGAATAAGTAAAATAAAAATGAAAAACAGAATCATCAAATAATAAAGATAATATAAAAACTGGACACAAAAGAAAAGAAAAGTGATGTTAAAACATGGCCAGAGATAACGAGGGAAAACTAATGGGCTAGATAACTTAAGAAGTCATAAAAAAGAATGAGATAATATAAAGGAAAATATTTTAAAAAGGAAGATGAGATCTCTAGGAAGAAAAAAAATGAAAAGAAAAAAATAGGAAAAGAATCCAGAAATAAAAAAAAACAAAACATAAGATAAATAAGATAAGATCAAATAAAATAAAATAAATTAAGATAAGTTAAAAATAAAATAAAGAAGTAAAATAATGAAATAAATATAAAGAAAATAGGGGAAAAAGATGAGAAAATTAAAAACAAAAGAATGTAACATAAAATAAAGAATAAATAAATAACTATGATAAAAAATTTTAAAAATTAGAACAAATAAAAATTAAATAAATAAATAATAAAAATTGAAAATAATAAATAAAAGATTTTTTTTTTTTTTTTAAAATTAAATTTAAAAATCTAAAAAAATAAAAAATTCAATTAAAAAATAAAATAGTATTAAAGTAAAATAAGTAATAAAATGAAAAATAAATTTGTTTCGTATGTAGGCAAGTAGGAAAAAGGACCCTCGCCTAATATCCAGGCAATATACGTTTAGTATCCAGGCAAAATAATAAAAAATAAAATTTAAAGTAAATTAAATTAAATTAAATAATAAAAATAAAGTAAAAAACACATATAACGTAAAAAAAAAAGCGAAAATAAATAACACATAAAATAAATATAGAAATAAAAACCAATATTAAAATAAAATAAAATAAATAAAAAATTAAGTTTAAATTAAAAACAATAAAATGATAAAAACAAAACAAAATAAATAAAATTAAATCAATAAAATAAAGAAATAAAATAAAATAGTAAAAAATAAATAAAATAAATAAATAAATAATTTAAAAATAATATAATATAAAAAGAAATAAATAATATAAAATAAAATAAAATGAAATAAAAAATAAAATAATAAAAAATTTATTTTCATAGGTAGCAAGTACAAAATGGACCAGTTTCCTCATATATCCCTGGCAAATAAGGTTATCTCTGGAAAACGGAGAACAGGACAACTGGTCGACCTCAGTGAAACCCTCAACCCACAGACTCCCATGCGGACAACTGGTCAACTTCCCGGAACACCAAACGGAGACAAAGCCCGATGCAGACAACTGGTCGACTGGCCTGTCTTGGACAAAGGAGGGAGGCATGAGGCAGCATGGGGAGTGCTAGTCGACCTCTTCCCTTAGAGGTAGGGAGGGGGGGGTAATGGAATGGTGAGAGGATCCCCAAGACACACCTCCTCCTGGGAAAAAGGAGGCCACCGCAAGGGGCCACAAGGGGCCACGAGGACCCTCAGACAGACACTGCCAACCTCCCCGGAACCCCGTAGTCCCAGGCCTAGAGCAGGCGAGGGTGCACATGCCCACACCCAATGGCAGGGGGTGAGGAAGCCAAGCCGATGGCACCGCATTTGACATCTGGGCGATGGCCTCTGGTCGACCTACCGACCTCCAGCCTTGGAAGGAAGGAAAGAAAGAGCGGGAACCCGAGAAAGATGAACCTGCCCAAAGCGAACAGACCCCCCCCCCAGTTCCAACATGCCCCGCCCAACGGGAAGAAGGTGGTGAGGTGGAGATGTGGGGGAGGATACCTGCTTCTGGGTCGGGGTTTTGTACCTAGCAGAGCAGCTCCCTCAATGCAATCTATTGAAAGTCAGCCCTAGACACAAGGGTTTGTCTATCTCTTGTCTCGTCTTAATGCAGGGTGGGCTGTGGCTACAGTGGTCTCCTCCCCTCCCACCTCCAGGATCTTAAGGTACATATTAATCTCAACACACTAATAGTTGGGGTCTTCAATACCCCACTAAGTAGTTTGTACAGATCAACAGGACAATGGATAAAACAGAGAGACATCTGAACTAAATGAACAATACACAAATGGACCTCACAGAATCTAACGAATATTTCACCCAAACACCAGAGCATACACTTTCTTACTCAGCACCTCATGAACATTCTCCAAAAATAGACCATATACTGGACACAGGAAAAAATCAACAAATATAAAAAGAATTGAAATAATCTCATGCATTCTAATTCCAGACCACAGTGCAATAAAACTCAATATCAACACCAGAATAAACCCTACAACCCTCAGAGAACACATGTGAGATAAAGAATCAGTCCCTGAATAATGAGTGGGTCAAGGAAGAAATCAAAAAAGAATAAAAACATTCCTGGCTGAATGACATGATTAAAACACACAGCAATCTATGGGCACTCTAAAAAGCAATCTAAGAGGAAGATTATAGCTCTACAGTGCCCACATTAAAAAACAGAAAGAGCACAAGTGACATGATCTACACTGCAAGCTAAAATAGCTTGAGAGAAAGCAACAAATGAACCCTAAACGGAGCAGACAAGAAGAAATAACAAATCAGAGCAGAGATCAATGAAATAGAAACAAAGAAAACCATACAAAAAATGAATGAATCAAGTTGGTTCTTTGAGAGAATAAACAGATAGACAGAAACCTCAGGCCCAGTTAAACAAAAGAAAGAGGGACAACTCCAAATCAATAAACTTGTGGCGAAAGGGGAAATATCACAACAGACAATGAAAAGATCCAGACACACAACGGGACTACCTCAAAAACTTATATTCTACTAAGTTTGAAACCTACGACAATGGATGAATATCTGAATCCTGGGAATCCCCAAAGATCAACCAAAAAGAGATCGACAGTCCTAAAAAGACCAATAGTAAAGGAAGCATCGAGGATGTAATAAGTAGCTTCCCAACCAAAAAATGGCCCAGGCCCGGATGGATTCACGCAGAATTCTATAAAAATATTTCGAAAAGACTTAAAACCATTACTACTAAAGTTGTTTAGAAAGATACAAACGCGAGGGACTTCTCCCCAAAATTCTTTCTATGAAACCAGCATTACGCTACTACCTAAACCAGGGTAAAGATACAAACCAAAAAGGAGAACTATAGCCCATCTCCCTAATGACACAGATGCAAAATTTAAACAGGATTCTGGCAATCGCATACAGACTCACATCAAGAAAATCATCCACCAGACCAAGTTGGATTGATACCAGATATGCAGGGATGTTCAACATACGAAAAATCAATAAACATCATCAAACATATCAATGAATTGAAGGACAAAAACCACACCATATCTCAATTGATGCGGAGAAAGCCTTTGACAAAATCCAAGCATCCTTTCAATGTTTAAAGTCCTGGAGGAATTCGACAGGAGGGATCATTCCTCAATGTAATCAAAGCCTAATAAGAAACCCACAGCCAATATCATCCTAAAAGGGGAAATGACAGAAGCATTCCCCTTAAAGGTAGACTCGCAAGGCTGCCCCCTGTCACCACTCCTCTTCAATAATAGTGCTTGAAACCCTAAGCTAGGGCAAATAAGCAAAGAAAGTAATAAAAGGAAATTAAGGAGTTCTAATTGGAAAAGAGAATCAGCTATCCTTTTTGGCTGTGATATGATATTTTACCTAGGGATGCTAAAAAACTCCACCGGAAAAATTCTAGAAACATTTAAGAGTTTTATTAAAGTGGCAGGATACAATAAACTAGAAAAATCAGTAGCCTTTTCTGTACACCAACAACAGCAATTGAAGATAGGACTACAAGGAGACCTTCCCCTCACAATAGCCTCAAAAACAAAAAATAAAAAAAAAAAAAAAAAAAAAAAAAAAAAAAAAAAAAACAAAAATTTTAAACCCCTGAAAAAGGAAATTGGGAAGACATCAGAAATGGACAAACCTCCCATGCTCTTTGAATTGGGAAAATAATATAGTAAAAATGTCCATCCTACCAAAACTAGTGTACAGATTTAATGTGATCCCAGTTAAAATCCCCAAGAAGTTTCTTCAACAGGCCTGAAAAAAAAATCCTCAATTTCATTTGGAAAAAACAAAAGCCCGAATAGCCAAGCAAACACTGAACGTGAAAAGAGCAATACCAGGGGGGATCGCTATACCAGACATCAAAACTATACTACAGGGCTATAGTCCATAAATACAGCCTGGTACTGGCACAAAAACAGACCAGTTGACCAATGGAATAAACTGAAGATCCAAACTGAGCTCATAACAATTTTAGCCACCTAATATTTGACAAGGGGCCAGAAGACACAATGGAAGAAAGACAGCATCTTCAGCAAGTGGTGGTGGCAAAATGGATCACCACTTTTAGAAGAATGCAATTAAACCCCTACCTCTCAACTTGTACAAAGGTCAACTCAGATGGACCAATAGACCTCTAACGTGAAACCCCAAACTTCTGAAGGTGATAAGAAGAGAAGCTTGGCAGGCAGACTACAAGACATAGGTGTAGGAAAAGACTTCCTAAAATCAGACAGCAGCCCTGCACAGAAATAAGATCGACAATTGACAGAATGGGACGCTCATAACTCAAAAAGACATTCTGTACATCAAAGGAAGCAATAAAGGAATGAGGAGAGACAACCAGAGTGGGAGGAAACCTTCAACCGCAAGATACATCTGACAAGCCATTAATTTCCAGAGTCTACAACAGCACTCAAAAACAAGCAAGAAAGAAAACAAATGAATCATTCAAAGATGGAGCAAAAGATCTGAATAGAGACTTCACAGAGAGGAGTTTGAATGGCGCTGAGAAAATCTTAAGAAGTGTTCACATCTTGCTGATAATGAAGGAAATGCAAATAACATCTGAGATATCACCTTACTCCAATAAAGATGGCTAAGATCAGGAACACGAATGATACCAAGGCTGGAGAAGGTTGGGGAAAGGGGAACATCATCCATTGCTGGGGAATGTAAACTTGGTACAGCCACTGTGGAAGCAGTGTGGAGAACCCTTAGAAGACTCAAATCGAGCCTTCTTTGCAGTCTTACCACTCCTTGGTATATATACACAAGACACAACTTACTGGCAAAAGATACATGCACAGCTATGTTTATTGCAGCTCTGTTCACTAAATAGCAAAAAGCTGGAACCAGCCCAGGTGGCCCTCAACTGATGAAGTGGATAGAGAAAATGTGTAACATGTAATTACACAGTGGAATACTATGCAGCAGTAAAGAGGGACCACATCAATAAAAATTTGCAGGTAAATGGATGGAGCTGGAAAGAATCATTAATGTTATGAAAGACACAGTCCCAGAAAAACAAACACAAATGGTGTCCCTCATATGTTGGTGCTAGTACCAAACAACCAGAATAAATATTTCCTCATGGAGAGGATGCAATAGTAAGAACTACAGAAAGACTGCATCAGAAAATGGGACTGAAATGGTGAATTGGAAGGGGGGATGGGTGGGAGAGGAACACGGATGTATATCGATTAATGCATTTTTAATTGACGTGAGCTCAGCAAGTACCCGGTTTCGCCTAGACACTGTCTAAGGACACATGGTGTTTAGGACTTAGTAAAAGGAAACGTGTATATTAAACAACATTGGTTTACAGAATCTGAAAAAAGGTAATGCAATTGAATTAATGGAGATATAAATTTTTGTTGTCCACATTTGTTTTATAAAATCTGTAGAGCAAGATCTTGGGGATTGACACATACAAATTTCTATAATTTCCCTGTTGTGAAGTATCACCTTGTAGCATTCTTTAAGATGATTTAACGTAAATTAAGTTTGCTTCCCCAAGTTAATCACATATATAGTCACCCAAAACAGCAAGGGTGAATTTGATGAAATCTATGCCTTGACTCCACCCTATAGTCCTGTATAATACAACTGTCTTCTGGAGACTCACACGCTAAAAAAAAGGGGGGGGATACAGAAAAGACATGAAAAACTTTTCAAATCAAACCTTGCAATTCAATCTTAAAAAACTAACTATGGGGAAAGATTTGTTTGTTCCAACAGGACAAAAACGTCACCACCCAAAACTTTAAAAAAGGCCTTTTTGGAAAGAAAAGATACAGGGTTTGCATTGAGTAAGGATGTACCAGAAAGTGCAAGCAAAGGCGTGACCCGTCTGAACATTCAAGGAAGAAAAGCCTCAAGATTGCCATAAAATATCGACCCCTCTGTGGATCCCTACATGTAACAAACTAGTTATAATGAGTCTAAATGAAACTTAACTTCTAGGTGCCCCAAAGGTTCTGATATGAGAGACTTTCTTGCCTCCCCCATAGAACAAGGAGAAATAATGATGATGAGGTCGTTCCCCAACTGTAAATTGGAGACAACTATTGTAGACGTAATCTCTTCTTAAAACCGGTAACTGCTTTCTTTAATTGATACTAAGAATCGGGAACTGTGGAGGGATTATTCTGTTCAGAACAAATAATAATCCAAAGTCCTAGGGCCTATATGCACTCAGGCAAAAATATATTAATACAGGAGTTTTGACATCAGTAATGGATTGTTTTACCAGGTGGATGTTGGCCAAGGGATTCCAGGCCCCACAAAAGGTAAGGGCTCTTGCCCCTAAGTTGGGATACCTACCGGAGGAGAGGCGATAAGACCCTGGCTGCCGAAGACCTGACGTAACAATGGGAGGGATGTATGAGACCCACACATGCAAGTGTACATGATGGCCTCTGGAATGCAGAGAGTGTTACCAAAGGCCACTAAAACCAATACAAAAAAAAGAAGCAAATAATGGGTCTCCCTGAGTCAAGCAAGAACTCCACGTCCAGCACCAGCTGCACCTCACCTGCTTGGAAATACTGTGCAGCAGAGGCACCATATGCCTGTATAGTCCCCAAATCTAATTGGCTATTGGAATCTCCCCTGGAGAAAATAACCATGGAATATGCCACAAGCTTACATCCTCTAGATGTTAGGTGATTTTATAAGCCACAGTAAGACCCTGTCATCATTTACAGGCGGGGAAATTGTAATCATGGATTAACATCATTAATCCAAACATGGTCTATGCTAAAGTAACCTACCATAAATATTAGTGCTGCTTAAAATACTATATATCTAATTGGCTTGTGCTTCATTGAAGTAGGTCGAAAGGTTATTCCTGGACAACTGTCCAGCCCATGAAAAGGAAACAGCAGAATTGAACCAGAGTCCAAGTCAACAGCTCCCAGAGAGAGTGGGACTGTTTTACCTCTCATCACTGTGCCCATTTTTCTAAGCCTAGGGAACAACTGCAGAAGAGGGGGCGTGGTTGAATATAAGGGCTGCGATTGGGTTGAATGGGTGAAGCTGCGGCAGTGTAGTCTGGACACTCAATTTGATCAACTTGATTGAACAACAACCTGTCTACACCCCACTGGAGGTGGGGCTGTAAGGTGTTTGGGCACAACACCTGCAGATTAGGTTTTGCATGAAGGATGCTTGTACTCATGGATTATCACTTATAGCTAAAAGATTGAAAAAAAAAAACTGAGAGAAGATGCAGGACAGTTATGGCAGAAGCTGATCTGGGATGGGGAGGGGGTGGGGGGGAGGGAAAGGAAATAAGCCTGAATGAATTGGAAAAAAAGTATGAAAATGCACAAAGCATCAATAAAAACTAATTTAAATTAGAAAAAAAATTAATTTTTTATTTATTTTTTATTTTATTTTTTATTTTTTATTTTATTTCTTTATTTTATTGTTATTTAATTTTATTTTATGTTTGTTTTTTGGTTTTTATCATTTTTTTAAATGTTTTTTTAATTTAAGCTTGTAATTTTTTTAAATTTTTATTTTATTTTATTTTAATTTTATTGTTTTTATTCTATTTTATTTATTTTATTGTTATTTTATTTCGCTTTGTTTTTTATCGTTTTGTTGTTTTTACTTTATTTTTTATTATTTTTTAATTTAATTTAATTTTTTTATTTTAAATTTTTTATTTTTTATTATTTTGTCTGGAGATAAACGTATTTGCCTGGGATATTAGGGAGGTGGTTCTTTTCCTACTTGCTACATATGAAACAAATTTATTTTATTTTATTACTTTATTTTACTTTAATACTATTTTTTATTTTTTAATTTTAATTTTTTTAGATTTTTAATTTAATTTTATTTCTTTTAAGATTTAATCTTTTTAATTTATTTTATTTTATTTAATTATTTATTTATTTATTTAATTTTAAATATTCTAATTTTTAAAATTTTTTTATCATATGTTATTCTATTTTATCTTATTTTATGTTTACCATTCTGTTTTTTTTAATTTTCTCATTCTTTTTTCCGTTTTTTCTTTATTTTATTTCATTTTATTTTACTTTTTCTTTATTTTTTATTTTATTTTTTAACTTATCTTATTTTTTATTTTATTTTTTATTTGTTTTTATTTTTTTATCTTTATTTTTTGTTTTTTTTATTTTCCTGTTCTTTTTTTTCTTTTCCCCCCCCCTTTTTTTCTTTATTTTTTTTTTCTTTGCCTTTTTTTTTTTTTTTTTTTTTTTTTTTTTTTGTTTTTTTATCTCTCTCATTCTTTTTTATCATTTTAAATTATCTAGCCCCCTTGTTTTCCCTTGTTATCTCTGGCATGTTTTTTACTATATCACTTTTCTTTACCTTTTGTGTCCAGTTTTTTCTTATTTTATTATTTGATGATATCTGTTTTTCATTTTTATTTTACTAATTCCTTTTAAACCTTTTTTTTGTCTTTGGCGCATTGTCTTATCACTACCTTATTCTTCACGTTTTTGTTTCCTGGTTTCTCAGTTCATTCTCCTGTCTAGTTGTTTGTTTGTTTTGTTTGATTTGTTTGTTTGTTTGTTTTTGTTGTTTTGTTTTTGAAGACAGGTCTCCTGGAGCCCAGCTGACCTAGAACTCACTTCCATAGACCAGTGGGCCTTGAACTCGACAAGATCTGCCTGCCTTGCCTCCCAAGTGGCTAGCATTAAAGGGGTTGGTCTAATCTCTGCTACATTACCTCTTTGTCTCTCATCTTATTTTAGTTTTGTGTTTATCTTATCAATTTCTATCCAATTTATTTTTATCTCATTCCATATCTCTATTAGAATTTCTCATCTTCTTTGACTTATCTTATTTTTTCATTTCAATCATATTACTTTATCTTATTCTGCTTCTTATTTTTTCTTTTTTCTTTTTTTTTCTTTTTTTTTTTTTACTTGCTTATGGGTCTCATGTTCCCTTTTATTCTTCCTTTTTGCTGTTTATTGTTTGTTTATCTTTTTCTTTTTTATCTTCTTCATATTATTAATTCTAGTATTTCACATCGTCTTTCTCATGGGTCTAATATGACTTTTGTGTGTTCTACTTTTTTTCTTTTTGCCTATCTGGGTATCCCTATGACCAGCTGGCGCCTGGGCTCACTCTGTTGGACCAGGCTGGCCTTGACTCACAGAGATCCCCTGCTCTGCCTCATCCTCTGATACTTTTCTATGGCTTCTTAAGTTAGTTAGCCTGTTTCTTTTCCCTTAATTCTTTCTTTCCTTATGGCGTCAAGATGTTTTCTACTAGAAGATCTCGCTTTCCTTTTGTCCTCTCGTCTTTGTCTTCTTATCCTTTAGTACCTTGTTTTTCTTTATTTTTTATTTATTTATATTTTATCTTTGCTGAAGTGTCTTATCTGCCTTTATCTCTGATTTCCTCACCTTTCTAGTTTCTCACTTGGTCAGCTGACTATCTTATCTTTTTATCTTTTAATATTTTTATTTTTTAAGCATCGTCTTATCTTTTATCTTTGCTGTTGGTCCTTAGTTTCCTTTTAATTTTCTCGTCATTTTATTATGACTTCTTATTTTAGCTCACTTTTTACCCTCTATCTAATTTTACATTGAATACCATGCCTGGCTATCTTATTTTTAAACATTACTATTTTGTCTTATTTTATTATTTTCTTTTCCCCCATGTATTTTTCTTATTTATCTCTGGCTTTCTAACTAGATCTATCTCTCTTTTCCTTTTAGCTGGAGTTTTTATCTTATCCTAGTAATGAGTATTTTATACTTTATTATTATTATTATAATTTTATTATATTTTAAATTTTTTGAGAACAGGGGTCTCCCTGTATTTGAGTCCAGACTGGCCTGCCTGAACTGCCTCGTAGAATAGGCTGGCCTGAACGCACAGAGATCTGCATCTTACCTTATTTTCATTTTAGGTTTATTATCTCATCGTTTTACTACATCTTTCCTTTTCTCATCATTCTTATTTAAAGTTTTAACTTAATATATTTATTCATTCAATCATTCATTCATTCATTCATTTTTTATTTTTGGTAGTTTCTCAGACACGTCCACTGTCTCAGTCCCTGTTTTTTCAGAACATATCCACTATCTCAATCCCTGTTGTCTTAGATAAGACATGTCCACTCTCTCATTCCCTGTTGTCTCAGACATGTCCACTGTCTGAGTCCCCATTATCTCAGATATGTCCAATGTCATTCCCTCTTTGGTCATACATGTCCACAGACTTATTCTCTCTTGTCTCAGACATGTCCACTTTCTCAGTCCCTGTTGACTCAAACTTTTCCAATATTTCAGTCCCTGTTGTCTCAGATATGACATGTGCACTGGCTCAGACATGGCCACTGGCTCAGACATGGCCACTCTTTCATTCTCTGCTGTATCAGACATGTCCAATCTCTAAGTCCCTGTTGTCTCAAACATGACATGTCTGCTGTCTCAGACATGTCTACTGTCTCAGTCCCTGATTCCAAGAAAGGTTCTGAATGTAGTTATAGGTTGAGGAATAGAGACTGTCAGAGTGGAGGCTGCTTGGAAATCAACAGAGACGAGGGTACTGAGAATGTCTCCTCCTAGACACTGTCCTCTAAATCCTGACCCCTCTGTGAAGGGTCTGTGAGATGTCTGATGTGAGGTAAAGACCTCACAATGCCTCCAGGTGGCCAGGTGACAGTCTGCAGCACAGGAAGTATGGTGGCAATGGGGTTGGTCGGTGGATACCTTAACTGCATTTGGACTTGCATGGATGTTTGGGTCAAATTTCCTCTTTCCTAGAGCCCAGAATTTGTCCTTCCTTGGGCTGGCAAGCTTTGGATCTCTGCTGAGGAGCACCTGCCATCCAGTCCACTAGATCCGAACCAGCTGGGAAAGGCTCTCTCTAGCTGGGCAGATGGAATTTAGGGGCGGGGCTTGCTCAACCAGCAGGATCCTCATCAGGAGTGGCTTCCCTTTTGGCTAGGTGTCCCTGGAAATTTTGGCTAGCTTGCCTGGCAGAATCCATTCTATAAGAAGGGAATGAGAGGTTTTCCCAGGAGCTGCTGGATAGGACCTAAGGCAGTGGACCTGTCTGATTTCAGCAAGCCTACACCTCCACCCCCCGAAATGGTCAGTCACCCTGCCAAGTGCTAGCAGAAGCGGATTCTGCTTCTAGCCCTGCAGGGGCACTGTGTAGGTTGTGCAAGCTTCCCAGTCCAGGGAAAATGACCTCGCACTGGCAACCACCATGTCCTCAGAACGGGCCATGACCCTCCCTAGTCCTGGTTGCCCTTGGCACCCACCACCTCCTCAGAACCCTTGATCACTCTGGAGCCCCGTTGCTTGCACATGGGCAGAGTAACATCACTGGCGCCAGGAGGATTTCAGTTGGGATCTTCCAAATTCCTGGGAATCTGTTTGGATTTAACAGCTGATAACTCCTCTCATTCATTTCCCTGCCCCAAGGAGGGAATCCCTGAGTGATTCAAGGAAAACTCTCTGGAGAATTAGGTCCCTGTACAAATTTCACAAGGTAAAATGGCTTGGGATATTTATTTATTCATTTATTCTTTTATTTATTTATTCATTTAATTTTTATTTATTTATTTATTCTTGTTTATTTATTGTTATGTTATTTTATTTTTATTGAAGAATACTAAGTGAAAATAATAAATAAAAAGAACAAATAAAAATGTCTTGGGTTATTTACTTATTTATTTATTTATTTATGTTTTTTATTGTTGTTTTTGTATTATCCAGGGATGTGTGTGGGTATCACTGGTGGAAGGAAGAACAAGGCCTGTGCTTAGTTCAGTTGGATGGAACAGAGCTGTGGTGTGGATTTTTTATTTTTATTTTTTTACCCATTTTCCCCAGGTTGGGAGATATTTAAATGGTCCTAGGATTGTTTCCTTTAGACAGAATTGGGAACCAAATATTTTTCCAATGTGACCCAAAGGAGGCAGCCCTCTTGAAGTAGGCAGGGAAAAGGGCAGTATGCCTGGGAGATGGGATGGAGGCTGAGCATCTACAAAATCAGTCCTGACAAGCAGAGTAGGAAGCAGAATAGACAGGGTCAATCCTTGAGACCAAGGCGCATAGGTTCCTAGAGTTTCATGGTTAATCCAAGGAACCAACCAACTTCCTTCTCTATCCAAAACTGGAGTCTGGAGCAATTTCACGTATTAGGAAGCGTTCTGTGGGCTTAAAATTTTCCCACAAACACCTCGGTTTTCAGCAGCCTGACTTCAAGAATTAGCACAGTCCGAAGAAGTTCAGGACTATGTAGGCCCGAAACAGCACCCACACACTGAAGATCACTGAGAACTCCAATCCCTTGACATAGGCAGTAAAATGATGTACGTACCATCCTCCTCAAATATTGCCCTGTGGTCCATGGACCCAAATTTCATGCTGGTGTTGTTTCCCCTTTCCTGGTGAATGAAGTCGGAAGAATGAAAAGAAAAAAATCTCGCCCCAGAAATATCCACCTGTCCTTCCCGGTTTTATTTTATTTTTCTTTTTTTATCTATTTGATTATTTATTCCTTTATATATTTTTGGATTTCTACATTCTATCTTTATTTAAGTTTATGGGTAGTTCCATGCTGAGCTGGTTTCCTCTTTCCTAGATCTATAAGACAGAGAAAAATAAATTATTTTCCCAGAAAAATCTCCTGACTTTTTTAAATTTTGTTTCTTCAAAAGGTATACATATATATTTAATTGCTCATGCATTAATTTATTCATTCTTTCTTATCATTAGACGGCAGGGTTTCTGTCTCTATTTAGGAAAGTCCCCTTCTGAGCGGTGATCCTCAGAGGGCCAGTGCTGCCTTTCCAGGAGTCATATAGAGGAGCCAAGGAGAAACCCATTCCCAGGGTAGGATTCCAAGAAAGGATCTGAATGTGGTTATAGGTCGAGGAATAGAGACTATCGGAGTGGAGGTCGCTTGGAAATCAACAGAGACCAGGGTACTGAGAAGGTCTCCTCCTAGACACTGTCCTCTGAATCCTGACCCCTCTGTGAATGGTCTGTCAGATGTCTGATGCTCAGAAGGTAAAGACCTCACAATGCCTCCAGGTAGCCAGGTGACAGTCTGCAGCCCAGGAAGTGTGGTGGCAAGGGGGTTGGTCAGGGCATACTTTAACTGCATTTGGACTTGCATGGATGTTTAACTCAACTTTCCTCTTTCCTAGAGCCCAGAAATTGCCCTTCGTTTGGCTGGTGAGGTTTGGATCTCTGCTGAGGAGCACCTGCCATCCAGTCCACTAGACCCGACCCAGCTGGGACAGGCTCTCTCTTGATGGGAAGATGGAATTTAGGGGCGGGACTTGCTCTACCAGCAGGAGCCTCATCAGGAGTAGCCTCCCTTTTGGCTAGGTGTCCCTGGAAATCCTGGCCAGCTTGCCCGGCAGAATCTATTCAATAAGACAGGAATGAGAGGTTTTCCCAGGAGCTGCTGGATTGATTTCAGCAAGCCTGCACCCCCCCTTGGCAGGACAGCCACCCTGCCAAGTGCCAGCAGAAGCCACTTCTCATTCTAGCCCAGCTGCAGGGTCACAGTGTAGGTTGTGCAAGCTTCCCAGTCCAGGGACAATGACCTTGCTCTGGCACCCACCTCATCTTCAGAATGGGCCATAACCCTCCCTAGACCTGGTTTCCCTTGGCACCCACCACCTCCTCGGAACCCCTGGTCTCCCTGGAGCCCCGTAGCTTGTGCATATGCAGAGTAACATCATTGGCACCAGGAGGATTTCAGTTGGGATCTTCCTAATTCCTGGGAAATTGTTTGGATTTAACACGTGATAACTCCTCTCATTCATTTCTCTGCCCCAAGGAGGGAATTTCTAAGTGATTCAAGGATAGCTCTCTGGAGATTTAGGTCCCTCTACAAATTTCACAAGGTAAAATGCCTTGGGTTATTACTCATTTATTCCGTTATTCATTTATTTATATATTTACTTATTTATTTATTTATTATTCTTTATTTATTGTTATGTGGTTATTTTATTTTTTATCAAAGAATAATAAATGAAAATAATAAATTAATTAATTAATTAAAATGTCATGGGTTATTTACATGTTTATGTATGGTTTTTTTATTGTTGTTTTTGTATTATCCAGGGTTGTGTGTGGATGTCACTGGTGGAAGGAAGAACAAGGCTTGTGCTTAGTTCCATTGGACAGAAGAGAGTTGTGGTGTGGATTTTTTTTTTATTTTTTTAGCCATTTTCCCCAGGTTGGGAGATATTTTAATGGTCCTAGCATTGTTTCCTTTGGACAGAATTGGGAACCAAATATTTTTCCAATGTGACCCAATGGAGGCAGCCCTCTTGAAGTAGGCAGGGAACAGGGGAGTTTGCTGGGTAAATGGGATGGAGACTGAGCATCTTTAAAATCAGTTCTGACAAGCAGAATAGGAAGCAGAATAGACAGGGTCTGTCCTTGCAACCGAGGCGCAGAGGATCCTAGAGTTTCATGGGAAATTAAAGGAACCTACCAACTTCCTTCTCTATCAAAGACTGAATCCTGGAGCAATTTCACCTATTAGGAAGGGTCCGTGGGCTTAAAAATTTCCAAAAAATACCTCGAGTTTTCAGCAGCCTTATTTATTTATTTAAAATTCATGCTAATTATATTAACTTTTTTCATGTCTAAACATTTTTTATTTTTTTGATCTTTTCAAGACAGGGTCTCCCTGTAGCCCCAGCTGTCCTGGAAGACACTCTGTAGTGACTTCTCACAAAGTAGTGACAACTCACAAAGATCAGCCTGCCTCTGCCTCCCGAGTGCCAGGACTAAAGGCGTGCACCACAACACCCGGCTTTTAAGAAATACTTTTTTTTCTTTCTTTGTTTTTTTTGGTCTTTTTGAGACAGGGTCTCCCTGTAGCTCTAGCTGTCCTGGAACTCGCTTTGTAGATCAGGCTGGCCTTGAACTCACAAAGATCAGCCTGCCTCTGCCTCCCAAGTGCTAGGATTAAAGGTGTGAGCCACCACTCACAGCAGTCAAGAAATACTTTAATGGGGCTAGAGAGATAGCCTAGTGGTTAAGAGCACCAACTCCTCTTCCAGAGGACCCCGGTTCAATCCCCAACACCTACATGGTGGCTAAGACCCATCTGTAACTCCGATTCCAGGAGAACTCCAGTTTCAGGGCAATCTGAGACCCTCTTCTGACCTCTGCAGCATTGCACAACATGGGGGCTCAACCTACATGCAGACAGTACATTCATACACATACAAAAATAAATAAAATTTTAAAAACGAGACAACACCCCCAAAAAAGACCTCAAATCCTTAAAAAAGAAATATTTTAATAAGCATATCATCAGAAATGGATTAGTAAGTATAAAAACCTACACATAGTGTATCTACACATGAGCGCCTGTGTCTAGCTGAAGGCTATAGGAGAAATACAGTGCCAGACAGGAGAAACCTCCATACAAGTTGCTGATCAGGGTAGTGAAAGAGACTCCCAAAATAACACAGGCTATTGCTACAGTCCTTCAAATACCTTTGGAATCCCAACAGTTTTGTGGTGAACTGAATTGCAGATTCTGAACCTTACAGAGAAAATACATCATAAAACAGTCTATTCCACAAGGGAAAATGACAGTGCTTTGTCAGGGATTTCCTTTTTTGTTTTCTTTCTTCTTTGTTATTATTATTAATTTTTTTATGTATATGTGTGTACTGTCTGCATGTAGGTTGGTGCACCCGTGTCATGCAATGCCTTGGAGGTCAGAAGAGGGCGTCTGATTCCCCTGGAACTGGAGCCAAAGATGGTTCTTAGCCGCCATGTGGGTGCTGGGACTCGAACCCGGGTCCTGTGCAAGAGCAGTGAGTGGGTGCTCTTAACAGCTGAGCCATCTCTCCAGCCCGGAGACAACTTTTCAAAGTAGAAATCTAAATATCAAATTGGATGGATTCTGATTGGAACTAGATGCAAAAAGCTGGTAGTCTTCCCTCTAATTTAGACCTGAACATGACTGTATTGTCCCACTGGTTACAGGCTGGGTATGGAAGCTTGCCGAGGGGGTGGGAGGGTTGGGAGGCAGAGAAGGGATTTTCACTTTGAGTTCAAGGTTAGCCTGCCCTAATAGGGATTTCCAGCAGGCCAGCTGGGGTTACTACAGGGAAGAAATTTGTCTTTCTTTCCTTCCTTCCCACCCTCACTCCTCCAGAGACTTATGTTCTTGTATGTTTAATTCAGACAAGAGATTTGAAAGAAAGAAAAAAACATCCTCCCTTTGCATTATTACAATGAAAACTCTCACCTTAGCGAAGGGCTAAAATTAGAGTTGGTGGTTAAAACTGGCAGCTCATCTTTAGAACTGAAAGGCCAGGTGGGGTGCATGGTGGCACAGGCCTTTAATCCTAGCACTGTGAAGACAAAGACAGGCAGGCAGATCTTTGTGAGTTCAGGCCAACCTGGTCTCCACAATGAGTTCTGGGCCAGCTGGGGCTACAGGGAGACACTGGGCCAAAATACTAAATAAATAAATAAATAAATAAATTTTAAAAATCATTTATTATTGATTCAAACTATATTAAATAAGAATTTAGAGAGTTAGAGTCCAGCTGGGTGGGGCTACAGAAAAACATTTTCCAAAAGGACCAAAAAAAAAAAAAATAGATTACCTGGTGTGTCTCTGTGGGTAAGGGTCAGATAATCATAGGGAGTCTGAGTCTCAGAGAGAGAGAGAGAGAGAGAGAGAGAGAGAGAATACCAATCGAATAAATGTAAAAAATGAGAAATGAAAGTGGGCCAGAAACACAAATAATAACAAAATATAATCATAAAAAGAAGTAAACTAATAGATGAGAAAAGGGAAAGCAATATTAAGAGATAAGAGGATACATACACTGATAATAAAAGTAAAAATGAAAACAAGATAGGATAGATAAGTTGAAAGCCCTAGAGAAAAGGAAGATGCTTCCAGTAAAGCTGAAGAAAATGGAGAACGCCATATATTACAGACTCGATTTACAGCTAATCTGCTTTAACTCTCGGTCTGAAGAAAAGTATTTGCTTCTTCTTATGTGTTAAAGAACTAGTGCACCTTCTTCTACATACAATCATCTAGAAAGCAGGTTTTCTAATAGGAAAGAAAGAGACAGTGTTTGCATGCATCCTCACACTCCTATCATCAAATTCCAATCACTAGAGATGGCTATGTTTTACAGACGCCATTTGCGATGAATCAGCTTAAACTGAAGTATATTTCAGTGTAAGCCTAAGGAACTAATGCATGTTCTTACTTCCTCTAAGAAAGAATGTTGCTAACAAGTTTGACAGCCTTCCTTAACACTCACAACATTAGTTAACTGATGGAATTCAAAGCATATGTGATTAAACTCAAGGAATTAAAAACAGTTGAGAAAACGAAGATGCTTCCAGTCAAGCTGAAGTAACTGGAGAACGCCATGTATTACAGATGCCATTTACAGCTAATCTGCTTTAGCTCTTAGCCTGAAGCAAAGTATTTCTTTCTACATATGTGTTAAAGAACACACGTTCTTCTTCCTACAATCGTCTGGAAAGAAGTTTTTCTAATAGGAAAGAAAGAGACAGTGTTTGCATGCATCCTCACACCCCTATCATCAAGTTCGAGTGACTAGAGATGGCTAAGTTTTACAGACGCCATTTTCAATTAGTCACCTCTAACTGAAGTATATTTCACTGAATGCTTAAGGAACTAATGCATGTTCTTACTGCCTCTAAGAAAGCATGTTGCTAACAAGTTTGACTGCCTTCCTTAACACTCACAGCATTAGTTCACTGATAGAATTCAAAGCATATATGGTAAAACTCAATGAATTAAAAACAGTTGAGAAAACGAAGATCCTTCCAGTCAAGCTGAAGTAACTGGAGAAAGCTTTGTATTACAGACATGATTTACAGCTAATATGCTTTAACTCTTGGCCTGAAGCAAAGTATTTGTTTCTTCTTCTGAGTTAAAGAACTAGTGCACGTTCTTCTTCCTACAATCATCTAGAAAGAAGGTTTTCTAATAGGAAAGAAAGAGACAGTGTTTGCATGCATCCTCACACTCCTATCATCAAGTTCCAGTCACTAGAGATGGCTATATTTTACAGACGCCATTTACAATGAATCAGCTTAAACGGAAGTATATTTCACTGATAGCTTAATGAACCAATGCATGTTCTTACTGCCTCTAAGAAAGCATGTTGTGGTGTTGCCGCTGAGATTTGTGGCATGGCCCACTTTATCTTAGGACGACCCATGTGGAAAGCCCACACAGGAAAGCACACCACCTGTAGGCAGGTGGAAGTTTGAATGCAGAGAGAGATTTTATTCCAACATGTCTGCCTAAATATCCATCAGGACTCAATTCGTCACTACACCCCACCTCATGGGTGTGGCCAGGGAGTTACCATTGGCTTAGTACCCAACCCATTCTAAGTTTTCCCACATCTCACATTTTAATTTTATTTTTTCAATTTTTCTGAGAGGCAGGGGAGCCCATGGGTGAAGCTATAAACCCAAAGGTATCTGAGTTTTAAATAGACTCAAGCCTGTTTTGAGAGCTAGGCAGTAGGGGACAGGTCAGACCTGAAACTTTATTTTCACACTAAAACCAATTAATATCCAAAAATTCCAACCATGAAGTAAGCTGATTGTCAAGCATAAGCAATGAATGTAACATTCATGTAAAAACAATTAGCAAGTATCTATGTTCATATTTTGAAACAACCCAAGTTTCCCGTAGTCCAATTGGAAAAGCTTGTATGCACAAGCATGTTGATCAAGTAAGAGTCCAGTCTATATTGCTGTAATCTCACAATTCACTTCAATCTCTCAGCAGCCCTTACATTCTATCATGCCTCCTCTTCCACAATTTTTTCCCTAGGCTTTGGGAAAGGGGCACAAGTGGGTGAGAAGCAAAGCAGTCTATTTTCTCTGGAGATGTCATTTTGGACACTAGTCTGTTCAGGTTGTTTCCCTTCATGGATTGACAGCTTATCCAGGGTATCTTTTTATTTTTTTTTNGGTTCTCAGATTTCCCTGGAACTTGCGGTTCTCCTGGATTTGGAGTTTCAGACGGCTCTTCGGCCGCCATGTGGTTTAGGATGCTGAGGGATCAGGAACCGGGTCGCTCTGTTAGAGCGGCTCGGTCGCTCTTAACTGTGCCATTCTCTCAGCTCTATCATATTTTATATTGTTTACCACGCTGGGCTATTTATATTTTATCATTTATTTTTTTCTTATTATTTTCTCAATACCTTATTATTTTTCTTTCATATATATACAGTTATTTTATTCTTTCCTTCCTTTCCTACTTCTTTCCTTTATTTCTATCTTTGATACTTGTTAAACTTGGCCCTAATACTGGTCTTTGTTTGTAACATTTCCTATTTCTTTTTTTTTTACAGATTTTTAATATCTTTCTACACACATATTACTATTTTTATTGTTACTATTATCAAGATTTTTTTTTTGCTTTCACCTAATATTTTATCTTTGCTGATGAGCCTTATTTACTTCCCTCCTTTCCCCTCTCTTCTTTCATGGTTTCTTATAGCTACTCACTTCCCTTCACTACTTCTACTGCAGAGATACATTTGTTCAAAGCTTTGTTTTCCAGTATATATATAAAACTTAGCTTCATTCATAATCATACACAAATTATCGATCAATTATAGAACTAAACAAACGTACCCGCCTCCTATATAGATGAGGGGTGCAAAGAACTGGTTTCTTGCAACAGCATTGATCTCTCCAATGCGTAATGCATCATTTATGGTAATCGTATGGAGAGCTTTATTTATTCCTTCTTTTTTTAATTGTCTTTCAACCATTTCACTAGCACACATTAATTGGTTTATCATGTGCATTAATGATATATATACCAGCTTTTTGTGATAAAGATATCATCTTACTCCGTAAGAGGCTAAGATCAGAAAACAATTGATACCATATGTGCTGGAGGGTTGTGGGGAAAGGGGGATACACTCATCCACTGCTGGTGTATGTAAACTTGTACAGTCTGCCTTTTGGAAGCGCAGTGTGGAGAACTTGGAGATTGGAATGAAACTTCACACCCCGACCCAGCCTACCCACTCCTGGGGCTGTACCCTCAAGACTTTACGCTCATCACAGAGGTACATCGCACGGCCCTATGTTATTGCACTCTCTTCAAATAGCAAGGATTTGGACGCAAAGCTAAATGCTCTGATCGTCTGATGGATGAGATAGCAGAAATAGTGGTACATTACACAATGGAATTCTATGTCACAGTAAAGAAAAGACGACATCCGAGCTTTTTGCAGGAAATGGCTGGAGCTAGAGGACCATCTGCGATGTAACGGATGAATGGCCCGAAGACATGACATTTTTCCAGACAGTCCCACGACAAAAAAAAAAACGAAACGCATGTTGTATCACTTCATCTGTGGATCTCTTGTGCCAATTACCCAGTTGGCTGGAGGCTGAAAAGGTTTGGGGGTGTTTGGCGGGGCTTTGCTACTCTACAGTGACTGAGTCTTACTCAGGTTTTGCCTCGTTTCCGACGTTGCCGTACTCGGTGATGCTCTACAAAAACCACTTGTATGATTATTAGTTGCTTGGAAATTATCAGTAAAAGTTAAAAAAGGAAAATTGTTCACAATAAAATAAAAATGTGAAAAAAAAAAAAAAAGCCATGTAAGCATAAGAAACATCACAATCCTTACGATCTTAAGAGAAAAAGACAAGAATAAAAAAATAAGAAAACACTTAAAAGGCTGTGAGGGGAGGTGGGCTTCACCATTGAACAGAAAGAACAAGAGAGGTGGGAAAAGAGGGAGGTAAATAAGGCTCATCAGCAAAAGATTAAAATATTAGGTTAAAGCAAAAAAAAAAACATTTGAATAATACAATAACAATATAAGATGGAAAAAAAAAAATAAAAAACAAACATCTTAAAAAAAAAGAATAGTGAAAGTTAAAACACGCGTAACAGATTTAGGGCCAAGTTTAGAATCAAGTATCAAAGATTGAATAAGGAAAGAGTAGGAAAGGATGCAAGATAAGATAATTGATATCGATGAAATGAAAAGTAAGTAAGATGAAAGAAAATAAGAAAAATAAGAAAAATAAGAATGTAAAAATAATAGCAGTTCGTGTATACAATATAAAATTAGATAGAGGCTGGAGAGATGGCCTAGCAGTTAAGAGCGCCGACCGCTCTTACAGAGGACCCGGGTTCGATCCCCAGCACCCACATGGCGGCCGAGAGCCGTCTGAAACTCCAATTCCAGGAGAACTCCAGTTCCAGGGGAATCTGAGACCCTCTTCTGACCTCCGCGGCATTGCACGACATGGGTGCACAGACTTGCATGCAGACAGTACATTCATACACATACAGAAATAAATAAAATTAATAAAAAAAATTAGATAGAGGGCAAAAAGTGAGCTAAAATAAGAAGTCATAATAAAAGGATGAGAAAACTAAAAGGGAACTAAGGACCAATGGCAAAGATAAAAGATAAGATAAGATGGTGCTAAAAAAATAAAGATTAGAAGATAAAAATAAAAGATAGGCAGCAGACCACCTGAGAAACTAGAAAGGTGAAGAAAAGAGAAATAAAGGCAGAAAAGACACTTCAGCAAAGATAAAAAATAAAGAAAAGAAAGGTTCTGAATGTGGTAACAGGTTGGGGAATAGAGACTGTCAGAGTGAAGGCCACTTGGAAATCAACAGAGACCAGGGCACTGAGAATTTCTCCTCCTGGACACTGTCCTCTGAATCCTGACCCCTCCGTGAAGGGTCTGTTAGATGTCCGATGCTCAGAAGGTAAAGACCTCACAATGCCTCCAGGTAGCCAGGTGACAGTCTGCAGCCCAGGAAGTGTGGTGGCAATGGGGTTGGTCAGGGGATACCTTAAGTGCATTTGGACTTGCATGGATGTTCGGCTCCACTTGCCTCTTTCCTAGAGCCCAGAAATTGTCCTTCCTTGGGCTGGTGAGCTTTGGATCTCTGCTGTGGAGTACCTGCCATCCAGTCCACTAGACCCGGCCCAGCTGGAACAGGCTCTCTTGCTGAGCACATGGAATTTAGGGGCAGGGCTTGCTCAACCAGCAGGAGCCTCATCAGGAGTGTCCTCCCTCTTGGCTAGGTGTCCCTGGATATCTTAGCCAGTTTGCCGGAAGAATCCATTCTATAACACGGGAATGAGAGGTTTTTCCGGGAGCTGCTGGATAGGACCTAAGGCAGTGGATCTGTCTGATTTCAGCAAGCCTGCACCCCACCCCCAAAGGGGCCAGCCACCCCGCCATGTGCCAGCAGAAGCCGCTTCTCCTTCTAGCCCAGCTGCAGGGGCACTGTGTAGGTTGTGCAAGCTTCCCAGTCCAGGGACAATGACCTTGCGCTGGCAATCGCTATGTCCTCAGACCTTCTATACCCCTGGTTTCCCTTGACACCTGCCACCTCCTCTGAACCCTTGGTCGCCCTGGAGCCCCGTGGCTTGCAGATGCACAGAGAAACATCACTCATGCAAGGAGGATTTCAGTAGGGATCTTCCAAATTCCTGGGAACTTGTTTGGATTTAAGAGCAGATAATTCCTCTCATTCATTTCCCTGCCCCAAGGAGGGAATCCCTGAGTCATTCAAGGAAAACTCTCTGGAGAATTAGGTCCCTGTACAAATTTCACAAGGTAAAATTGCTTGGGTTATTTATTTATTCATTTATTCATTTATTCTTTTATTTATGTAATTATTTATTCTTGTTTATTTATTGTTATGTTAATAAAAATTAAAAAGAATAAATAAAAATATCTTGGGTTATTTATTTCTTTATTCATGTATGGTTGCTTTTTTATTGTTGTTTTTGTATTATTCAGGGTTGTGTGCAGGTATCACTGGTGGAAGTAAGGACAAGCCCTATGCTTACTTCAGTTGGACTGAAGAGAGCTGTGTTGTGGATTTTTTATTTTTATTTTTTAGCCGATTTTCCCAGGTTGGGAGATATTTAAATGGTCGTAGGATTGCTTCCTTTGGACAGAATTGGGAGCCAAATATTTTCCAATGTGACCCAATGAAGGAAGCCCTCTTGAAGTAGGCAGCGAACAGGGGAGTTTGATGGGAAGATGGGATGGAGGCTGAGAGTCCTTAAAATCAGTCCGGACAAGCAGAGTAGGAAGCAAAATAGACAGGGTCAATCCTTAAGACCAAGGCGCATAGGTTCATAGAGTTTCATGGTTAATCCAACGAACCAACCAACTTCCTTCTCTATCAAACTGGAGCTGGAGCAAATTTCACCTATAGGAAGGGTCTGATGGGCTTTAAAAATTTTCCCACAACACCTCGGTTATTCAGCAGCCTGACATAGTATTTAGCACCAGTTCCAAGAAGTTCAGGACTCTGTAGGCCCGAAACAGCACCCTCACACTGAAGATCATGGAGAACTCCACTTCCTTGGCATAGGCAGTTCAATTATGTACATACCATCCTCCTCAAATATTTCCCAGCAGTTCCTATGGATGCAGCATTCCATGTGGTGTTGTTTTCCTTTCCTGGGGAATGAGACGGAGAAGAAGAAGAAGAAGAAAAAAAAAAAAAAAAACATCTGGTCCAAGAAATATCTACCAGTCCCTATCCAGGTTTTTTTATTTTTGTTTTTATCTATTTAATTATTTGTTACTTTATATATTTATGGATTTCTACATTCTATCTTTATTTAAGATTATGGGTAGGTCCACGCTGAGCTGCTTTCCTCTTTCCTTGATCTGGAAGGCAGAGAAAAATAAATTATTTTCCCAGAAAAATCTCCTGACATTTTTTTATTTTGTTTCTTTAAAAGCCATACTTATTTATTGAATTACTCATGTATTAATTTATTCATTCTTGTTTATCGTTAGGCGGCAGGGTTTCTGTCTCTACTTAGGAAAGTCCCCTTCTGAGCGGTGATTGTCAGAGGGCCTGTGCTACCTTTCCAGGAGTCACATAGAGGAGCCAAGGAGAAACCCATTCCTAGGGTAGTATTCCAAGAAAGGTTCTGAATGCGGTTATAGTTCGAGGAATAGAGACTGTCGGAGTGGAGGCCGCTTGGAAATCAACAGAGACCAGGATACTGAGAATGTCTCCTCCTAGACACTGTCCTCTGAATCCTGACCCCTCTGTGAAGGGTGTGTCAGATGTCTGACGCTCAAAAGGTAAAGACCTCACAATGCCTCCAGGTAGCCATAGCCCTTCAAATACCTTGGAATCCCAACAGATTTGTGGTGAACTGAATTGCAGATTCTGAACCTTACAGAGAAAATACATCATAAAACAGTCTATTCCCCAAATGAAAATGACAGTGCTTTGTCAGGGATTTTCTTTCTTTGTTTTCTTTTTTCTTTGTTATTATTATTATTATTAATTTTTTATGTGTATGAGTGTACTGCTGCATATAGGTTGGTGCACCCGTGTCATGGAATGTGGTGGAAGTCAGAAGAGTATGTCAGATTCCCCTGGAACTGGAGTTACAGATGGTTCTTAGCCACCATGTGGGTGCTGGGAATCGAAACGGGTCTTCTGCAAGAGCAGTCGGTGCTCTTATCTGCTGAGTCAGCCATCTCTCCAGCCCCGACTTAAATTTCTATTACTAAAATGTTGAAATAGTGTAATGATTTATCAAGTTATAGTAGGCTGCATATGAACAAACAAAGTATGAAATAACCAGAATTTACTGCAGCATTGCATAGATAACAATCTTCCTGTACATGACTTAGAAATCTGAAGATAGGGCAGAAATACACATGAAACAGCTTATTTATTTATTTATTTATTTATTTATTTATTTATTTATTTATAATTCATTCTAATTACATTAATTTACAACTTACCTTCCATCCTGGTTAACTAGAGAGTTCCAGGCCAGCTGGGGCTATGGAAAACTAAAAAAAAAAATTTTTAAAGAAAGAAAAAAAAATGCCATAGCCTGTGGCATAGCTACCCATACTTTAAAGTATGTGAATAAAAAAAAAGTTTTTTAATTCAACTGAACCGGGGCAGGAATGTGAGAAGAACAGGAGGTCAGCATGTGTGTGTGGTGGGGCAGGGGCGCCCGTCACTAACTAACTCATTCGCTCCCCAATGGCTTCTGCACTTTACTTTTCACCCCTGGATAGGGTTTTTCCTACAGAAACATCTCCCGACTATAACTCAGAGGTATAACTATACCTACACATCCTGGACTTAATATCAGTGTACAGCCGTCTGCAACCGACTAACTAAAGCCTTTTTCCATCTGTTTCCTTTTGTTAAATGACCCTATCACACCATAACAAGCCCAAACAAACAAACAAACGCAGTTTCAGCCACCAGGCCTTGGTCTACAGACCGAGTTCCAGGCCAGCTAGGACTGAAGCGAGAACCTTTCTCAAAAATACCAATAAGAAGAAGAATCAAACAAAAATCAAAGTCACCTGGTCTCCATACTGAGTTCCAGGCCAGCCGGAGTTACAGGGACACCCTGTCTCAAAAAGACACCTCACCTCAAAACAAAAAAACCCAGGTTTTGCCTCATAGACCCTAACAAACTCAAGGGAAAGGAGAAGGCCCACCCATTCTTACAATGTTAAGGCAAACGGATGCCACCTGTGGGTAATTGTGTGCAATTACTAAGGATTTCTGATTTTCAGAGTGAAAGTGTTTGTAGAACCCTTTCATGACAAAAATGTCTTCACATAACAGCGTAATTTCCCAGGACTGACCCCTGGGCTACTCAGGGACTGTAAGGCCCCTAAATCTTTTCTCGGGTGGACTCGAGAAGGGAATCTCTTCCTCATAATAGCTTTTCTTTCTTTCTTTCTTTCTTTCTTTCTTTCTTTCTTTCTTCTTTTTTTTATTTTTTAGCTTTTTGAGGCAGGGACTCCCTGGAAATAAGTAAATAAATAATAAATAATAAGTAAATAAATAATAAAATAATAAGTAAATAAATAATAAATAATAAGTAAATAAATAATAAGTAAATAAATAATAAATAGTAAATAAGTAAATAAATACAAAGTCTAAAAAAAGTGCCACGGTTAAAGCACGGATGGTACTTCCAATTCTGATCAATGATTCTAAGCTCAGAACATACAGGAGGAGGACCCCAGGAAGAGCACAATATGAAGCTGACCTACCTAATACACATAGGCTCAGCTACTGCTATTATGTCCTTCTTACATGTTCATAGATACAATCTTCCTGTACACGACTTAGAAATCTGAAGATAGGTCAGATATACACACAAAACAGGTTTTTATTTTTATTTATTTAAAATTCATTCTAATTATATTAATTTTTTTCGTGTCTAAAAATTTTTTGGGTCATTTCGAGTCAGTGTCTCCCTGTAGCCCTAGCTGTCCTGGAACTCACTCTGTAGACCAGGCTGGCCTTGAACTCACAAAGATCAGCCTGCCTCAGCCTCCCAAGTGCTAGGATTAAATCACGTGCCACCACGCCCGGCTTTTAAAATATTTTAATCAGCATATCAGCCAAATGGCAGAAGAAAATGGGAGAAGGGACATATTCTACAGTGCAAAATTATTATGCATAAATTTAAAAACATCTAGTTCACAATTTTGAACATCTATTTAAATAAATATTTCAAATACCTTTTGTGGGTTTGTTTTGTTTTTCATGTAATACACATCTTTTTTTTAATGACAATCATGGCAAAGAATTAAAGAATGTTATATCTGTGAACCATTAAAAAAAATCTTCATTTTGGATAGTACATAACTAAATAAACACCTCACTTTTGAAAATACTGTGATAGCCAATATTTAGAAGCTTGCCTTTATGTGAGCACAGGAATGGAACTTAGAATATAAAACAAACCATTTTGTAACTGCTCGGGAGAAGCAACACTGAAATTCCATACTGGTTTTATACAGCTTCTATAAAGTACTTCAATTTAAGAGCAAAGTTAAGACTCTCCTTCTTTATTTTTGCTAAACAATTACATGGTAGACTTAGATGACTTTCTCCCTACAGGGAGACACTGTGGCCAAAAGACTAAATAGATAAATAAATAATAAATAAATAAATAAATAAATAAATAAACAAATAAAGTTTAAAAATCATTTAAAATTGATTCAAACTATATTAATTTAGAATTTAGAGAGTTCCAGGCCAGCTGGGTGGGGCTACAGAAAAACACTTTTCAAAAGGACCAAAAAAAAAAGCCATAGCCAGGGACATGGTTGCCCACACCTTCCTTCAATCCCAGCACCCAGACGCAGAGACAGGCCCAACACTGTGAGTTCAAGCTCAGCCTGGTTGGTCTCCATAGGGAGTATTTCAGTAATCTATTACATTTATGCGTATGTACGAGTAAATTACCCTCATGTATGAGAGTGCACCCCTGTCACAAAAAGAAAAAAGAAAAAGAAAAAGAATAGGACTGATACCAAATGATCCAGAAAAATCAAACAAAAGAAAATCTGCCCATATGTCCATGTGGGAAATCCTCACCATAACAGCCTTATGGACACCAAAGGGGGAGGAAACTGTACACATATGTCTTTTCAAAGGCCTACCAAGATAAACCATGGTAATACACTCATACACGTAAAACCAAAAAAAAAAANAGTGATTTCCAGGCAGCTGGGGCTGGCTACAGGGAGAAGACCCTATCTCAAAAAAAAAAAAAAAAAAAAAAAAAATAAATAAAATAATAAATCTACAATGAAATTTTCAAGTAAGACTTGGAAGCTTTTGAAAGACACCAGAATAAACTGGGCGTGGTGTCGCATGCCTTTAAACCTAGGCAGAGACAGGCGGATCTTTGTGAGTTCAAGGCCAGCCTGGTCTACAGAGTGAGTTCCAGGACAGCTGGGGATACAGGGAGACCCTGTCTCGAAAAGAAAAAAAAATGCTGATTGAAAGACACCAGAATATTGAAGGACCTCCCATGCTCATAGATTGGAAAAATCAATATAGTAAAGATGACCATCCTACCCAAAGTAATAAAGAGATTCAGTGTAATCCCAATCAGAATCCCACCGTGACACACTTCATAGAATTGGGGGGAGGGGATCTTAAAACTTGCATGGAAGCACGAAAGACCCCGGAAGCCCAAAGAGCAATGCAGGTGGAGTCCCTAGGAACAAAAAACAAAAAACACCACCCCATAGCCTCCCACCATACTGCTTTAGATCAAACAAAACTGACATATTTAGGCTAAGCTACTGCTATTAATGTGTTTCTTACATGTTCATAAACACAATATTCTTCCTGGACAGGTCTCAGAAATCTAAAAGTGTGGGAGGAACACTCAATTACATCTCATGCCATTACACAGACACAGACACTCTGAAGACAGAGTTCAAGGCCAGCCTGGTCTCCTCAATGAGTTCCGGGCCAGCTGGGGCTACAGGGAGACACTGTGGCCAAAAGAATGAATGAATGAATGAATGAATGAATGAATGAATGAATGAATGAATGAAAAATAAATAAATAAATAAAATCATTTAAAATGGATTCAAATTATATTAATTTACAATTTAGAGATTTCCAGGCCAGCTGGGTGGGGCTACAGAAAAGCACTTTTCAAAATGACCAAAAAAAAAAAAAAAAAGCCATAGCCAGGGGGATGGTTGCCGACACCTTCCTTCAATCCCAGTACCCTACGGAAACCAAAGGTGTACACTTTTCAAAGGCCTAGCAAAGGGGTTGTAGAGATGGCCTAGCGGTTAAGAGCACCAGGTTAGATCCCCAGCACCCACATGGCAGCTGAGAACAATCTTTAACTCCAGTTCCAGGGTAATCTGATGCCCGCCTCTGATCTCTGCAGCGTTGCACGACATGGGCGCACAAATCTACATGCAGACAGTACATTCATACCCATAAAAATAAATAAATAATTTTTAAAAATGTATTTAAAAAAAGGCCTACCAAGATAAAACAAGGTAATACATTCATACACATAAAACAACAAAAAAAAAAGGTGGGGGAAAATAAATGAATAAATAATTAAGTTAATAAGTAAATAAATAAATACAAAGTCTAAAAAATAAAGGCCATCATTAAAGCACGGATGGTACATCCGATTCTGATCAATGATTCTAAGAGCAGAACATACAGGAGGAGGACCCCAGGAACAGCACTATATGAAACCTACCTAAATACATGTAGGCTAAGCTACTGCTATTATGTCCTTCTTACGTGTTCATAGATACAATCTCCTTGTACACGACTTAGAAATCTGAAGAAACGGCAGAAATAAACACGAAACAGGTTTTTCTTTTTATTTACTTAAAATTCATTCTAATTATATTAATTTTTTTTCTTTGGTCTTTTCCAGACAGGGTCTCCCTGGAGCCCCAGCTATCATAGAAGTCACTCTGTAGACCAGGCTGGCCTTGAACTCACAAAGATCAGCCTGCTTCTGCCTCCCAAGTGCTAGGATTAAAGGCATGAGCCACCATGCCTGGCTTTTAAGAAATACTTTAATGGGGCTGGAGAGAGAGCCTAGTGGTTAAGAGCACCGACTGCTCTTTCAGAGGACCCGGGTTCAATCCCCAGCACCCACATGGCAGCTGAGAACCATCTGTAACTCCAATTCCAGGAGAACTCCAGTTCCAGGGGAATCAGAGACCCTCTTCTGACCTCCATGGCATTGCACGACACGGGTGCACAAACCTACATGCAGACAGTACATTCATACACATACAAAAATAAAATAAAATTTTAAAAAAGACACAACACCCCCCAAAAGACCTCAAATCCTTAAAAAAAAGAAATATTTTAATTAGCATATCATCGGAAATGGATTATTAAGCATAAAAACCTACACATAGAGTATCTACACATGAGAACATGTGTCTAGCTGAAGGCTATAGTAGAAATACAGTGCTAGACAGGAGAAACCTCCATACAGGTTGGTGGTTAGGGTAGTGCAAGAGACTCCCAAAATAACACAGGCTATTGCCACAGTCCTTCAAATACCTTTGGAATCCCAACAGTTTTGTGTTGAACTGAATTGCAGATTCTGAACCTTACAGTGAAAATACATCATAAAACAGTCTATTCCCCAAATGAAAACGACAGTGCTTTGTCAGGGATTTCACCTTTTGTTTTCTTTTTTCTTTGTTGTTGTTGTTGTTTTTATTATTATTAATTTTTTTATGTGTATGAGTGTGCTGTCTGCATGTAGGTTGGTACACCCGTGTCGTGCAATGCCGTGGAGGTCAGAAGAGGGCGTCAGATTCCCCTGGAACTGGAACCAAAGACAGTTCTTAGCCGCCATGTGGGTGCTGGGAATCGAACCCGTGTCCCTCTCCTGCCCCTCCCACCCTTCCCAATTCACCATTTCAGTCAGTTTTCTGATGCAGTCTTTCTGTTGTTGTTCTTTTACTATGCATCCCTCTCCACAAGAAATATCTGTATCTGGGTTATTGGCACTAGCATCCACATTTGAGGGACACCATTTGTCGTTTGATTTTCTGGGACTGTGTTACTTCACTTAACATAATGTCTTCTAGTTCCATCCATTTACCAGCAAAGTTCATGATGTTGTCCCTCTTTACCGCTGCATAGAACTCCATTGTATACATGTACCACATTTTCTCTATCCCCTCGTCAGTTGAGGGGCACCTGGGCTGGTTCCAGCTTTTTGCTATTGTGAACAGAGCTGCAATAAACATAGCTATGCATGTATCTCTGCAGTAAGATGTGTCTTGTGGGTATATACCCAAGAGTGGTATGACTGGGTCAAATGGTAGGCTCATTTTGAGTCTTCTAAGGGTTCTCCACACTGCTTTCCATAGTGGCTGTATAAGTTTACATTCCCACCAGCAATGGATGAATGTTCCCCTTTCCCCACGACCTATTCCAGAACTTGGTATCATTCGTATTCCTGATACTAGCCAGTCTTATTGGAGTAAGATTATATCTCAAAGTGGTTTTAATTTGCATTTCCTTAATTGTTAGTGATGTGAACACTTCTTAAGATGTTTCTCGGCCATTTCTAATTCCTCCTCTGTGATGTCTCTATTCAGATCTTTGATCCACCTTTTGAGTGATTCACTTGTTTTCTTTCTTCTTTGTTTTTTGAGTAGTTTGTATACTCTGGAAATTAATGCTTTGTCAGATGTATCAGCAGTGAAGGTTTCCTCCCACGCTGTGGGTTTTCTCTTCACTTCCGTTATTGTTTCTTTTGATGTACAGAAACTTTTGAGTTTAATGAGGTCCCATTTGTCAATTGTCGATCTTAATTCTTGTGTAGCTGCTGTCTGATTTAGGAAGTCTTTTCCTACGCTTATGTCTTGTAGTCTGCTGCCAAGTTTCTCTTCTATCACCTCCAGAGTTTGGGGTTTCACGTTGAGGTCTTTGATCCAACTGGAGTTGACTTTTGTACAAGGTGAGAGGTAGGGGTTTAATTTCATTCTTCTACAAGTGGTGATCCAGTTTTGCCAACACCACTTACTGAAGATGCTGTCTTTCCTTCATTGGGTCTTCTTGGCCCTCTTGTCAAATATGAGGTGGCTGAAATTGTATGAGCTCAGGATTGGATCTTCAGTTTTATTCCATTGGTCAACTGGTCTGTTTTGTGCCAGTACCAGGCTGTTTTTATGACTATAGCCTTGTAGTATAGTTTGATGTCTGGTATAGTGACCCCCCCCCCTGTATTGCTCTTTTCACTCAGGGTTGCTTTGGCTATTCAGGGTCTTTTCTTTTTCCAAATGAAATTGAGGATTTTTTTCCCAAGGCTGTGAAGAAATTCTTGGGGATTTTGATTGGGATTTCATTAAATCTGTACACTAGTTTGGGTAGGATGGACATTTTTACTATATTTGTTTTCCCAATCCTTGAGCGTGGGAGGTTTGTCAATCTTCTGATGTCTTCCTCAACTTCATTTTTCAGGGATTTAAAATTTTTGTTGTAGAGATCCTTGGTGTCTTTGGTTAGGTTTGTTCCTAGGTATTTTATCGTTTTTGAGGCTATTGTGAGTGGGAAGGTCTCCTTGTAGTCCTTCTTCAGTTGCTTTTTGTTGGTGTAAAGAAAGTCTACTTATTTTTCTAGATTTATTTTATATCCTGCCACTTTACCAAAGATCTTAATTGTTTCTAGGAGTTTTCTGGTGGAGTTCTTAGCATCCCTTAGGTAGACAATCATATCATCAGCAAAAAAGGTGCCTATCCTTGAAATTGAGATGGGTTTCTTGTAGACAGCATATAGATGGGTTTTGTTTCCTAATCCATTCTCCCAGTCTATGCCTTTTGATTGGGGAGTTTAGCCCATTAATATTTAAGGTTATAATTAAAAGATGGATGTTGCGTCCTTTCACTTTATTATCCATTTGGACTTCTAGCCTCTGATTTTGCTCCTGTGGTTATGTTTTTATTAGTTTCTTTTCCTAAGTGTTTGAGGATTATTGCTCCTCTCTTCTGCCCTTTGAATTGCTTCAAGTATTTTATGAAGAGTTGGTTTTCCAGACATGTATTCCATCATCTTGTTTATGTCATGGAAGATTTTTCTCTCTCCTTCAACTATAGTAGACATTTTTGCTGGGTAAAGTATTCTGTGTTGGCATCCATAGTCGCTTAACACTGGGAATGCTTTGCTCCATGTTCTTCTTGCTTTCATGGTTTGAGCCGAGAAGTCAGTTGTAAATCTGAAGGGATACTCTTTGTATGTGACTTGTTTTTCTTTTGTAGTCCTCAGAATTTTGTCTTTGTTTTGGGCATGTAGCATTTTAACTATGATATGGCCTGGGGTGTTTCTTTTCTGAACTTGTCTATTTGGGGTCCTATGTGCTTCTTGTATTTGTATGGGTTTGTCTATTTTTAGTTTGGGGAAATTTTCATCTATTATTCTGTTGAAGATCTGATAAATACTATTCTCTTGAGATTCTTCTCCTTCCTCTATTCCTATGATGCGGAGGTCTGATATTTTCATAGTGTTCCATATTTCCTGGTTGTTCCACTTTCATGTATTTTTAAATTTTTCATAATCTTTATTTGAGCTTTTTAATTGCTCTGTGTTATCTTCCAGATCTGATATTCTTTGTTATGCTCCTTCCATTCTACTTCCGGGGCTTTTTCCTTTCCTTTCTTCTTGATTGGATGAGTATTCTAATTCCTTTTTTGTTTCATTCTGTGTTTTCTTTAGTATTTCCATTTCCTTTTTGAGCTTCTCGATCTCTTCTTGGGGCTCCTTACTTGGTTAGTTGGCTTCCTTTTGCAGTGTTTCAACTTTCTTTCAGAGTTTGTTTTTTTCGCCCTCTAGTTCTTCCTAGGATATATCAATCTGCTCCTTTAGTTCTTTCTGATGTTTGTCATTGTATCTCTCTAGGTCCTTTATGAGTTTTTCATTCTTTCTCTTTAGTTCTCTGAATTCTTCTTTATTTTCTTTAATTTCTCTGCATAGGTCTGCAACTATTTCTCTAAGATCTGTTCCTTGGGTCTCCTATAAGGGGATCCCATTGTAGCTATCTCCTACAGGTTTGGTAGAGCCTGGTGCAGGATTATCCTGTGCCTTTCCCATGTTGTCCCTTCATCATGTCCCTGGCATGTGGGCTTCCATTTTGTGGTTCAGATCACAAATACCTTTTCAGTATAATAGATGGTTTTGCTTTCCTCATTCAGATGGTTTTTTTTTTCCTTTCCTCCTCCTTGTTTATGGAGTATTGACTTGTCTAGATTTCAGGCTTTCAATTTTGTTTATATATTGGATATTGGAAGCCAAAGACCTCTTCTCTTCTTGTTCTGAAGGTTCTGCCTGAGTGATTTCCGGCCAGCCCGCACAAAGGTGCAGAGGCACCGAACCAAAAACGCCGACCATCTGGTCCCGGCTCCAAAGGCAAAGGGAAGGCTTATTCATTATTTTTTATACTTAGGCAGCAGGGTTTCTGTCTCTACTTAGGAAAGTCCCCTTCTGAGCAGTGATTGTCAGAGGGCCTGTGCTGCCTTTCCAGGAGTCATATAGAGGAGCCAAGGAGAAACCCATTCCTAGGGTAGGATTCCAAGAAAGGTTCTGAATGTGGTTATAGGTCGAGGAATAGAGACTGTTGGAGTGGAGGCCGCTTGGAAATCAACAGAGACTAGGGTACTGAGAATTTCTCCTCCTAGACACTGTCCTCTGAATCCTGACGCCACCATGAAGGGTCTGTCAGATGTCTGATGCTCAGAAGATAAAGACCTCAAAATGCCTCCAGGTAGCCAGGTGAGTCTGCAGCCCAGGAAGTGTGGTGGCAATAGGGTTGGTCAGGGGATACCTTAACTGCCTTTGGACTTGCATGGATGTTCGGCTCCACTTGCCTCTTTCCTAGAGCCCAGAAATTGTCCTTCCTTGGGCTGGTGAACTTTGGATCTCTGCTGAGGAGCACCTGCTATCCAGTCCACTAGAAACCGCACAGCTGGGACAGGCTCTTTCTTGCTGGGAAGATGTAATTTAGGGGCGGGGCTTGATCAACTAGTAGGAGCCTCATGAGGAGTGGCCTCCCTTTTGGCTAGGAGTCCCTTGAAATCCTGACCAGCTTGCCCAGCAGAATCCATTCTATAAGACGGGAATGAGAGGTTTTCCCGGGAGCTGCTGGATAGGACCTAAGGCAGTGCATCTGTCTGACTTCAGCAAGCCTGCACCCCACCCCCGAAGTGGCCAGCCACCCCACTGAGTGCCAGCAGAAGCTGCTTCTCCTTCTAGCCCAGCTGCAGGGGCACTGTGTAGGTTGTGCAAGCTTCCCAGTCCAGGGACAATGACCTCGCGCTGGCACGCACAATGTCCTCCGAACCCTTGGTCACCCTGGAGCCCCCCTGGCTTGCGCATGCACTGAGTAACATCACTGGCACAAGGAGTTCAGTTGGGATCTTCCGAATTCCTGGGAACTTGTTTGGATTTAACAGCTGATAACTTCTCTCATTCATTTCTCTGCCCCAAGGAAGGAATCCCTGAGTGATTCAAGGAAAACTCTCTGGAGAATTAGGTCCCTGTACAAATTTCACAAGGTAAAATGGCTTGGGTTATTTATTTATTCATTTATTCTTTTATTCATTTAGTTATTTATTTACATTTTATTTATTTACTTCTTTATTTATTCTTGCTTATTTATTTTGTTGTTATTTTTTTATTGAAGAATACTAAATGAAAATAATAAATAAAAAAGAATAAATAAAAATATCTTGGGTTATTTATTTCTTTATGTATCATTATTGTTTTATTGTTGTTTTTGTATTACCCAGGGTTATGTGCAGGTATCACTAGTGGAAGTAAGAACAAGGCCTGTGCTTAGTTCAGTTGGACAGAAGAGAGCTGTGGTGTGGATTTTTTTATTTTTATTTTTTTAGCCATTTTCCCCAGGTTGGGAGATATTTAAATGGTCCTAGGATTTTTTCCTTTGAACAGAATTGGGAGCCAAATATTTTTCCAGTGTGACCCAATGGAGGCAGCCCTCCTGAAGTGGTTAGGGACCAGGGGAGTTTGCTGGGAAGAAGGGATGGAGGCTGAGCATCTTTAAAATCAGTCCTGACAAGCAGAGTAGGAAGCACAATAGACAGGGTCTGTCCTTGCAACCCAGGCGCAGAGGTTCCTGGAGTTTCGTGGGAAATCAAAGGAACCAACCAACTTCCTTCTCTATCAAAAACTGGAGCCTGGAGCAATTTCACCTATTAGGAAGGGTCTGTGGGCTTAAAATTTTGCGACAAACACCTCAGGCTTTCAGCAGCCTGACTTCGGCAATTAGCACAGTCCAAAGAAGATCAGGACTATCTAGGCCCAAAACAGCACCCACACACTGAAGATAATGGAGAATTCCACTCCCTTGAAATAGGCAGTACAATTATGTATGTACCATCCTTCTCAAATATTGCCCTGTGGTCCATGGACCCAGAACCATGCTGGTGTTTTGTCCCCTTTCCTGGTGAATGAAGGCGGAAGAAGAAGTAGAAGAAGAAGAAGAAGAAGGAAGAGGAGGAGGAGGAGGAGGAGGAGGAGGAGGAGGAGGAGAAGGAGAAGAAGAAGAAGAAGAAGAAGAAGAAGAAGAAGAAGAAGAAGAAGAAGAAGAAGAAGAAGAAGAAGAGAAGAAGGAGAAGGAGAATCAGGCCCCAAAAATATCTACCTGTCCTTTCTGGTTTTGTTTATATTTTTGTTTATTTTCTCTTTGATTATTTATTCCTTCATATATTTACTGATTTCTACATTCTATCTTTATTTAAGATCATGGGTAAGTGCACGCTGAGATGGTTTCCACTTTTCTTGATCTGGTAGGCAGAGAAAAATAAATTCTTTTCCCAGAAAAATCTCCTGACATTTTTTTATTTTGTTTCGTTTTTTTTTAATTTTTATTTATTTCTGAACGTGTATGAATAAACTATCTACATGCAGATCTGTGCACCTGTGTCATGCAATGCCCCGGAGGTCAGAAGCTGGCATCAGATTCCCCTGGAACTGGTGTTCTGGAATTGGAGTTTCAGACAGTTCTCGGCCTCCATATGAGTGCTGGGGATTGAACCCGGGTCCTCTGTAAGAGCAATCAGCGCTCTTAACCACTAGGCCATCTCTCCAGCGCGTTTTGTTTCTTTCAAAGCCATACTTATATATTTAATTGCTCATTTATTAATTCATTCTTTTTTATTGTTAGATGACAGGGTTTCTGTCTCTACTTAGGAAAGTCCCCTGACATCCCCTAATTGACATCCCCACCCATGGCTTGCCCATGCACTGAGTAACATCACTGGTGCCAGGAGGAGTTCAGTTAGGATCTTCTGAATTCCTGGCAACTTGTTTGGATTCAACAGCTGATAACTCTTCTCATTCATTTCCCTGCCCCAAGGAGGGAATCCTTGAGTGATTCAAGGAAAACTCTCTGGAGAATTATGTCCCTGTACAAGTTTCACAAGGTAAGATGGCTTGTGTTATTTATTTATTCATTTATTCTTTTATTCATTTATTTAGTTATTTACTTTTTATTTATTTACTTATTTGTTTATTCTTTCTTATTTATTATGTTGTTATTTTATTTTTTATTGAAGAATACTAAATGAAAATAATAAATAAAAAAGAATAAATAAAAATATCTTGGGTTATTTATTTCTTTATTTATGTATCGTTGTTTTTTTATTGTTGTTTTTGTATTATCCAGGGTTGTGTGCGGGTATCACTGGTGGAAGTAAGAACAAGGCCTGTGCTTAGTTCAGTTGGACAGAAGAGAGCTGTGGTGTGGATTTTTTATTTTTATTTTTTTAGCCATTTTCCCCAGGTTGGGAGATATTTAAATGGTCCTAGGATTGCTTCCTTTGGGCAGAATTGGGAGCCAAATATTTATCCAGTGTGACCCAATGGAGGCAGCCCCTTGAAGTCCCTGAAGGGCAGGGACCAGGGGAGTTTGCTGGGAAGATGAGATGGAGGCTGAGTGTCTCTAAAATCAGTCCTGACAAGCAGAGTAGGAACCACAATAGACAAGGTCTGTCCTTGCAACCCAGGCGCAGAGGTTCCTGGAGTTTCCTGGGAAATCAAAGGAACCAACCAACTTCCTTCTCTATCAAAAACTGGAGCCTGGAGCAATTTCACCTATTAGGAAGGGTCTGTGGGCTTACAATTTTGCCACAAACACCTCAGGCTTTCAGCAGCCTGACTTCGGGAATTAGCACAGTCCGAAGAAGATCAGGACTATCTAGGCCCGAAACAGCACCCACACACTGAAGATCATGGAGAACTCCACTCCCTTGAAATAAGCAGTACAATTATGTATGTACCATCCTCCTCAAATATTGCCATGTGGTCCATGGACCCAGATTCCATGCTGGTGTTATTTCCCCTTTCCTGGTGAATGAAGGAAGAATAGGAAGAAGAAGAAGAAGAAGAAGAAGAAGAAGAAGAAGAAGAAGAAGAAGAAGAAGAAGAGGAGGAGGAGGAGGAGGAGGAGGAGGAGGAGGAGGNAAGAAGAGAGAAGCGAAGAAGACAAGAAAGAAGAGAAAAGAAGAAAGAAGAGAAGTAAGAAACAGAAAAAGAAACAAGAGAAAGAGAAAAGCGAAAGAGAGAAAGAAGAAAGAGAAGACGAAAAAGAAGAAGAAGAAAAAAAAGAAGAGACGAGAAAGAAGAGAAGAAGAGAGAAGAAAGAAGAAGGAAGAGAAGGGAAAGAAGACAGAAAGAAGAAAAAAAAAAGAAAAAAACGAAAGAAAAAGACGAAGACGAGAAGAAGAAGAAGAAGAAGAAGAAGAGAGAGAAAAAGCGAAGAAGAGAAGACAAGAAAAGAAGAAGGCAGAAGACGACAGAAAGAAGAAGACGAAGAGACAGCAGAAAAAGAGAAGAAGAAGAAGAAGAAAAAGAAGAAAAAAAAAAACGAAGAAAGAAGAAAAGAAGACAGAAAAAGAAGAAGAAAGAAGGAAAAAGAAAAAGAAGAAGAAAGAAGAAGAAGAAAGAAGAAAAGAAAAGAAAGAAGAAAAAAATGGAAAAAGAAAAAAAGAAGAAGCAGAGAAGAAGAAGAAGAAGAAGAAGAAAGGAAGAAGAAGAAGATGAAGACAGAAGAAGGAGAAGAAAAGAAGAAAGAAGAAGAAGAAAGACAGACAGAAGAAGAAAAAAGAAGAAGAAGAAGAAGAAGCCGAAGAAAGAAAAGAAGTAAAAGAAGAGAAGGAAAAAAGAAGAAGAAGATAGAAAAGAAGAAGAAGAGGAAGAAAAAGGAAGAAGAAAGGGAAAAAAAGGACGAAGAAGAAAGTAAGACAAAGAAGAAAGAAGAATAATAGAAGAAGAAGAAGCAGAAGAAGAAAGAAAAAAGAAGAAAAGAAGAAGAAGACGAAGAAGAAGAAGAAGAAAGGAAAATAAGAAGAAAGAAAGAAAGAAGACGGAAGAAGAAAGAAGAAAAGAAGAAGAAAGAAGAAAGAAGACGAAGAAGAAAGACAAAAAGAAGAAGAAGGAGAAGAAGATAAAAGAAGAAAGAAGCAAAGAAGAAAAGAAGAAGAAGAAGAAGAAGAGAAGAAGGGAAGGAAGAGCAAAAAAAAAAAACAAACGACAGAAGAAAGCAGAAAGAAGAAGAAGAAGAAGAAGAAAAAGGAAGAGAAGAGAAGACGGAGAGGAGGGGAGGAGGATGAGGCTGTAGAAGAATACAGTAGAAGAAGAAAGAAAAAGAAGAAAAGAAGAAGAAAGATAAGAAGAAGAAAGAAGAAGAGAAGAAACAAGAAAGAAGAGCAAAGAAGAAGAAGAAGAGAAACAGGAAAAACGAAAGAAGAAAGCACGGAGAAGAAGAAGAGAAGAAGAAAGAAGAAGAGACAGAAAGAAGGAAGAAGAAAAGAAGAAGGAAGAGAAAGAAGAGAAAGAAACAGACAAAGAAGACGAAAGAGAAGAAAAGGAAAGAAGAGAGAAGAAAAGAAGAAGAAAAGAAAAGAAGAAGCAAGAAAGAAGAGAAGGAGAAGAAGACGAAGAAGTAAGAAGGAAGAAAGAGAAGGAAGAAAGAAGAAGACCGAAGAAAAAAAGAAGAAAGAGAAGAAGGAAAAAGAAGAAGAAAAAGAAGAAAGAAAAGAAAAAACAAAAAAAGAAAAAGAAGATAGACGAAAAAAAGAAGAGAAGAGAAAGAAGAAAAGAGAAGAAGAAGAAAGAAAGCAAAAAGACAAAGAAGAAGAAAAGAAAGAAAGAAGAGGAGAGGAAGAAAGAAGAGAAGAGAAGAAGAAGGGGGAGGAGGAGAAGAAAGACGAAAGAAGAAGAGAAAGAAGAAGAAGAAAAACGAGAAGAGAAAGCAGAAGAAAGGAAAAGGAAAGCAGAAAGTAAAGAAGAAGGGAACGAAGAAGAGAAGAAGAAGAGAAAGAAGAAGAAAAAACGACAGAAGAAGAAGAAGAAAAGCAAGGAAAAAAGAAGAAGAAGCAGAAAAGAAGAAGAAAGAAAGAAGAAGAAAGGAAAGAAGAAAAGAAGAAGAAAGAAAAAAAAAGAAGACGAAAAGAAGAGAAAAAGAGATCGAGAAGAAGAAGAAGAAGACCAGGAGGAAGAAGAAGAAAAAGCAAGAAAGGAAGAAGAAGAAGAAGAAAAAGAGAAGACGAGAAGAAGAAAAAAAAGAAAAACAGAAAGGAAGAAGAAGAAGCAGAAGAAGAAACGAGAAGAAAGAAGAAGAACGAAGAAGAAGAAGAAGAAAGAAGAAAGAAGAAGAGAAAAGAAAAATAAGCTTTAAAAATAGAAGAGAAAGAAAGAAGAAGAAGCAGAAGAGCAGAAGAAGCAGAAGAAAGAAAAAAGAAGAAGAACAGCAGAGAAAGAAGAAGAAGAAAAAAGAACGAAGAAGAAAGAAGAAAAGAAGAAAGAGAAGAAAGAGAAAAAAAGACGAGAAGAAGAGAAAGAAAAGAAGAATAAAAGAAGAAAGAAAGAGAAAAGAAAATAAAAGAAGAAAAAGAAGAAAAAGAAAGAAGAAAAGAAGAAAGATAGAAGAAAGAAGAAAGCAAGAAGAAGAGAAAAAGAAAGAAGGAAGAAGAAGAAGAAGACAGAAGAAGAAAACAAAAAGAAAGAAGAAGAAGAGAAAAAAAGAAGAAGAAGAGAGAAGAAAAAAGAAGAAGAAAGAAGAAAGAAAAAAGGACATGAATTTGGAAAAAAGAAGAAGAGAAAAAGAAGAAGAAGAAGAAGAAAGAGAGAAGAAAGAAAGAAAGAAGAAAAACGAAAGACGAAAAAAGAAGAAAGAAGAAGAAAGAAGAAAGAAGAAGGACGAGGAGAAGAAGAAGAAGACAGAAGGAAGAAGAAAGAAGGAAGAAAGAAGAAGAAGCAGAAGAAGCAGAGGAAAAGAAAGAAAAAAAGAAAAGAAGAAACGAAGAAAAAAGAAGAAGAAAAAGAAAAACGAAAAAAAGAAAAAAGTCGAAACGAAGAAGAAGAAAAAGGAACGAAAGAAGAAAAGAAGAAAAGAAGACGGAAGAAGAAGAAGAAGAAGAAGAAGAAGACCAGAAGAGAAGAAGGAAGAAAAAGAAAAAGAAGAAAGAGAAGAAGAAGAAGAAGAAAGAAGAAGAGAAAGAAAGAAGAAGAGAAAAGAAGAAGAAGACGAAGAAGAAAACGGAAAAAAAAAAGAAAAGAAAAAAGAAAAGAAGAAAAGAAGAAGAAAAAAAAGAGAAGAAAGAAAGAAGAAAAGAAGAAGAAGAAAAGAAAGAAGAAAGAAGAAGAAGAAAGAAAAAGGAAGAAGAAGAGAAGAAGAAGAAAAGAAGAAAGAAGAAGAAAGAGAAGAAGAAAAAAGAAGAAGAGACGAAAGAAGAAGGACAGACAGAAGAAGAAAGAAAAGAAAGAAGAAGAAGAAAGAAGAAGCAGAAGAAGCAGAAGAAAGAGATGATGAAGAAGAAAGAAAGAAGAAAGAGAAAAGAAACGAAGAAGAAGAAGAAAGAGGAAAGAAGACGAAGAAGAAAGAAGAAAAGAAGGAAGACCGAAGAAGAAAAGAGACGAAGAAGCAGAAGAACGAAGAAGAAGGAGAACAAGAAGACGAAGAAGAAGAAGAACGAAGAGAAGAAGGAAGAAAGACGAAAGAAGAGAAGAAAAGAAGGAGAAAGAAGGACAAAAAAGAAAAAAGAAAAGAAAAAGAAGACGAAAGAAGAAAAGAAGAAAAAGAAGAAAGAAAAAAGAGAAGAAAGAAAAAACAGAAAAGGAAAGAAGAAGGGAAACGGAAGAAGAAGAAGAAAAAGAAACGAAGAAGAAGAAGAAGAAAGAAGAAAACAGAAAGAGAAGAAAGAAGAAAGAAGACCAGCAGAAAAGAAAGAAGAAAGGAAAGCAGAAAGAAAAAGACGACGAGAAAAGAAAAAAAAAGACGAAGAAGACAGAAAGAACGAAGAAAGAAAGAAGAGAAGAAACGAAGAAGAAGAAGAAGAGCAAGAAGAAAGAAATAAAAGAAAGAAAAAAAAAGAGAAGAGACAGAAAAGAGAAGAGAAGAAAAAAGAGGAAGAAAAAGAAAAAGAAGAAAGAGAAAGAAGACGCAGCAGAACGAGAAGCAGAGAGAAAGACCGAAGAGAAAGAAGAGAAAGAGAAGACGAAAGCAGAAGATAAGAAAAGAAGAAGAAAGAAGAAGAAAAAGAAGAAGAAAGTAAAGCAGAAGAAGAAGAAGACGACAGGAAGAAGAAGAAACAACAAGGAAAAAAAAGGAAGAAAGAAGAGAAGAAGAAGAAGAAGGAGAAGAAGAAAAGAAAGAGAAAACGAAAAAGAAAAGGAAACTTTAAATTTTTATTTAAAAAAAAAAGAAGAGAAGAAGAAAGAAGAAGGCAGAACGGAAAGAAGAGGAAGAATAAGACTAAGAAGAATAAGAAGAAGAAAAAAAGCGAAGAGAAGAAAAGCGAAGTAATCGATAGAAGAAAAGTAAGCAAAAAAGCAGAAGAGACAAGGAAGAAGACTAGAAAAAAGAAAGAAGAAAAAGAAGAAGAAGAAAGAGCAAGACAGAAGAAGAAAGAAAAGAAGAGAGAAAAAAAGAAGAGAAGACAGAAGAAGACAAAAAGATGAAAAGAAAAAGAAGACACAGAAGATAAGAAAATGAGAAGAAGAAGACGAAGGAAAAGAAGAAATAGAAAAAGCAGTCAGAAGAAGAACCAAGAAAAAGACGAAGAAAAGAAGAAGAAGAAGAAGAAAGAAGGAAGTCAGAAGAAGAAGAAAAGAAAGGAAAAGCAAGAAAAGAAAGAAGCAAAAAGAAGAAGAAAAAGAAGACAGAAAGAAAAAAAAAAAGAAGAGAAGAAAAAGAAGAGACAGAGAAAGGAAAGAAGGATAAGAAAGAAGGAAAATAAGAAAGAAGAAAGAAAGAAGAAGAAGGAGGAGAAGGAAGAAGAAGAAGATAGAAGAAGAAAGCAAGAGAGAAAGAAGAAGATAGAAGACGAAGAAGAAGAAGAGGAAGAATAGAGAGACGAAAGGAAGAAAATAAGTAGCAAGGAAGAAGAGAAGATAAGGAGAAAGACGACGAAGAAGAAGACGAAGAAGAGAAGAAAGAACAGAAGAAAAAAGAGAAGAAGAAAGAAGAAAAAGAAGAAAAGAAAAAAAGAAGAAGACGAAGAAAGAAGAAAAAGAAGAAGAAGAAGAAAGAAGAAAAAAAGAAGAAGAAAGAAAAAGAAGTAAAGAAGAAGAAAAGAAGACAGCAGACGAAAGAAGATCTTAAAGGAGAAAGAAAGAAGAAGAAGAAGAAAAAAAGTACAAAAAACGAAGAAGAAGAAGAAGGAGAAAAAGAAAGAAGAAGACAAAAGGAAAGAAAAAAGAAGAGAAAAACGAAGACAAGAAAGAAGAGAAAAAGACGAAAGCAGATAGAAGAAAGAAAAAAAAAAAAAGAAGAGAACAAGAAAGAAAGACAGAACTGCAAGAAGAAGAAGAAGAAGAAAGACGAAAAAGAAGAAGAACTAAAGACGAAGAAAAGAAAAAGAAAAGACAGAATAAAAAAGAAAAAAGACGCTAGAAGAAGGAAAGAAAAGAAGACAGAAGAAAGAAGGAAGATAGAAGACAGAAGAGAAACAAGACGAAGAAGCAGATAACAAGAAGAAGAAAGAAGAAGAAGAAAGAAAAAGAAAAAAGAAGAAGAAGAAGAAAGAAAAGAAGAAGACGAAGAAGAAACAGAAGAAGAAGAAGAATGAAGAGAATAAAAAGAAAGAGAAGAAAAAAGAGAATGAAGAAAAAAGACAAAAAAGACGACGAAGACAAAGACGAAGATCAGAAGAATGAGAAAGAGAAGAAGGAAGGAGAAAAGAAAGAAGAAGAAAAAGAACGAAGAAGATAAGAGAAAAAGAAGAAGACGAAGAAGAAAAAAAAAAGAAGAGAACGGAATACCCAAAAAAAGAAGAATTAAGAAGCCCCCATTCTCTTCCCCTTTCCTTCGCACACCATACCACCCCAATTTCCATGTTTTTTATTATTGCTACGTCGCAATACCTATAAGATAGATAGAAGATTTTCTTTTCAGGGCCGATTCTTTTTCAGCAAGACTTCTACCTCCCCCCCGAATGCTCAAGCATTTCTCGACGAAGGAAAAGATAGAACCTTTCTAACCACCCACCACGTAATAGCACACATACAGAACGTACTCTTCGACAGACCCCCTCACTTCTAGAGACATAGGCAAAAAGCCAAGTCCCAATGAATCAAAAATAATATCTTACACCAAGATCTGTGATAGCAAGAACGATTCTTTTTTTCAGAAGCCACCGAAGACCTCCGAAGGACTTCTAGCAAGTAAGATATGATTTTTTTTTTTTTAGAACTTCAATATTTGACCCTTTTATTTTAATAGGATTTATCGATTAACTTAATGAAGAAGGATTCTCCCACCCGACACTTTTTATATTATCTAGTTTTATCGTCGATATACCATAAGGCCCCTAGCAGACGTCTTAGCATAAAATTTGGATTACATCTCACCCAATTCCCGAACCCCAGTCCCCGATATATTTAGAAATTACAGACGAATAAGAAGCACCAGAACATGAGGAGAAGAAGAAAGAAGAGAAGACCTACCACGAAGCAAACACCTTTAATAAAAAAAACACGACGTAACGAAACTAGAACGGAGACGAAAGAACAAAAAGATAAAAAGAAGAAGAAGAAGAAAAAAAAAAAAAAAAAAAAAAAAAAAAAAAAAAAAAAAAAAAAAAAAAAAAAAAAAAAAAAAAAAAAAAAAAAAAAAAAAAACGAAGAAGAAGAAGAAGAAAAAAAAAAAAAAAAAAAAAAAAAAAAAAAAAAAAAAAAAAAAAAAAAAAAAAAAAAAAAAAAAAAAAAAAAAAAAAGAAAAGAAGAAAAAGGAAAAACGACTAAGATCGAAGATCAAACGACCGCACTCCGAAGACAGAAGACGACAGACGAGAAGAAGAAAAGCAAGAAAAAAGAACCCGAAGATTCTCATACGCCCTACATAAGAAGAACGCCTATAGATCACCTCACGCATCCGTCGCCAGCATACTAGCATCATCATCCTCCCTTCACTCATATCTAACGACAGAAGACTAATCTACTTCTCGACTAACGACGCCGATTACCTCATAATTCAAGACTCCTCGCACATGAAGACTCTAACCTGCCTACGCATTCACAACGAATAATCCTAAATACCTACTACCTCATACTCCTAATCCACCTTCACTCCTATTAATAAATACTACGAAGAATATCATCCTTAGCATAAAATCAACAATAAGAAGCCTACCTCCTAGCAATACTACTCCTACTAGACGGACTATCAAAAGAATAAGGCCTCATCTACTCGAGACGTCATAATCCTCAAGAATCAAACTAAGAACTCCCTAAAACGCAGTCCTCTCATGAAAAATCCCACATACGAATCCTACTACTCCTAACAAAGCCCTACTCACATTGAAATCGACGAAGAAGCGCATAACCGATTAAGAAGCCTCAGCATGAAACCGCCGACGACCTTCATAGAAGCAGCCGGCTTAAGGTTGTTTTTTTGTTTTTTGTTTGTCCCACCCTTACTCAGCCCACTCACCTGAATACCTCCCGACTCCATCTACTAAGGAAAGATATGGAAAAATACAGAATGACAGAAAGAAAGAAGGAAGACGATCGAAGAAGACAGTAAAATAGAAAAAAAGAAGTCATTAAGAGTCATTTTAATACAATATTTTAAATAAAAAACAAAAAAAAAAAAAAAAAAAAACCCCCCACCCCCCCGCCACCCCCCCCCCTAGAAGAATCCCCCAATGGAATAAGAGCACGAAGGCAATACAGCCGAACCAAGACGACCAGCAGAAGAAGAACGCCAGAAGAACAGATAGAAGAAGAAGCATCAGCATAGATGACAGCAAAAAGACCACGACAGCCAGAAGCACAGAGAAAAGAAAAGAAGAGGAAAAAAAAAAATGAACGGCCAGAATGAAGTAAGTTTAGAATAAAGACGACGAGAAAAGAAGTAATCATACGAGAAAGAGTCAGAATAATAGATAAGACGACACATAGAGACGAAGAAGGGGACAAGAAGCCCACATACAAGACTCCAAGATAAAGAAACAGATAAAAACCCCTCCCTACTAAAAAAAGACTACTATAGACAGAAGACTAAAAACATAAAAACTCGGAAAAAGGAATTGAAAAAGACGAAGACTAAACCGCAGAAGAAAGAAGACGCAGACAGCAGCAGAACGAAGAACAGAAGAAACAACAAATCCGGAATATCAGCATTTTTGGTGGTTCAAGAAAACCTAAGTCCTCAAGCCCAGAAAAGAAGACAGACGACGAATACCAGAATAAAAACCAAAAAACAAATAAGAAGGAATAAGATCACAGAAGCACATAAGCTCAGCGAATAAGCAAAGACATCCGAATAAGAGAATCATCAAGTCTAAAAGCAAGACAGACAATACAGTAAGAGCAGAATTGACATAAAACATCAACTAAAACTAGAAGAAGACTACGAATATAACGAACCAATACTACTACTCCTAGCTACGAAGATTATGCTCTCAAAAGCCTCCTAATAAGACTCAGTAAGATCAGAAGAAGAAAACAAAAAATACCGACGACGCATAAGACTACTCAATCCGAAGAAAGCAGAAAAAGACGACATACGCCCTACGCCGCAGAAAAGCACTAAAGACGCTAGATAGAAAGACAATCAGGAACGAGAGACGAATAAGAAGAAATAAGTTAATAGACGAAGAAGAAATAGAAAGAAAAGAAGGAAGAAAAAAAAAAATTAAGGAAGCCGAGAAGAAATCAGCATTAGAACAGTAAGGCAAAATGAAAAAGCAAGACAGAAGAAAAGAAGAAGAAGAAATGAAAGAGAAGAAAGAAGAAAAAGAAGAAGAAGGAAATCGAAAGAAAGAAAAGAAAAGAAGAGGAATAAATTAATCGACGAGAAGAAGACCAGGAAGAAGGCCAGCGACAGAGAAGAGATCCATGACGAGGCGAAGAAAGGAGAGAAAAGAAAGAAGAAGGACAGAAAAGAAAGAACTGAAAGAAGAAAGACGAAGAGTCGCTCAGAAGAGAGAGAACCAAGTACGAAATGCAGAGGACAGAACGAAGAAGAAGAAGTCCGGACGTAAGAAGACAGAAGAAAAGAACAAGAAGAAGAACGACAGACGACGAAGAAGAATAGACGAAGAAGAACGAAGACTAGAGAAGAAAGCAAGAAGAGGACTGACAGAAAAGAAGAAGAAGGATCTAGAAAAAGAAGAGAATGAAAGTAAGAAAGGAAATACGAAAAAACAGAAGAAGAAAAGAAGAAAGAATAGAAGAAGACAGACAGGAAGAACCGAATAAAAAAGACAACGGACATGAGAAAAATCCGGTAATAAAAAGAAGACGAAGACCGAAGGAGCTAGAAGAATAGAAGAAGAAGAGTAGAAGAAGAAGAAGAAGAGAACAGAAAGAAACAAAAGAAGAAAGAGAATGACCGAATACAAGAAGAAGCAGAAGAAGAAAAAGAAGAAGAAAGACGAAAAGTCCAGTAAGAATAAAAAGAAGAAGAAGAAGAAAGAAGAAACGGAAGAGAAAGAAAGAAGGACCAGCAAGAAGGAAAAGAATTGAGAAGAAGAACGCAGAAGTAAGGAATAGAAAAGAAAAAAGAATAAGAAAGAAAGAAAAAGAAGAAGAAGAAGAAGAAGGCTTTAGGAAAAGAACAAAAAAAAGAAAAACATGCAAATCAGAGGGTTTTTTAAATAAATGTTTATTATTTAAAATGAAAGAAGAGAAAGAAAAAAAAAAAAAAAAGAAAAAAGGAAAGAAGAAAAAGAAGAAGAAAGAAATGAAGATAAAGAAGCAGAAAGAAGAAAAGGAAAAAAAAATATGAAGAAGAAGGAAGAAAGAAAGAAGCAGAAAAAAAGATTAGGAAGAAGACGCAGAAGGAAGAAGAAGGAAGAAGATAGACAGAAGAAAATTAGAGATGAAAGGGGAAAGAAGACAGAAGAAGCCGAAGAAGAGAAACAGAAGACCAGAATAAGAAGAAGACGAAGGAGCAGACGGCCCTAATAATAGAAGCTACTGATAGAAAGCACCGAAGTATGAAAGGAAGAAGACAGAGAAGAAAAGAAGAAGAGAAGATTCCTGAAGATAGAAGATAAATAGAAGAAAAAAGAAGAAGAAGAAGAACAGAGACAGGAAAACAGAAGGAAAAGAAAAACAGAAGAGATAACAAGAAGACGAAGAAGATATGGAGATAGAATGAAGCAGACGAAGCCGACGCAGAGAAGAAAGAAAGATAGAAGAAGAAAGAGGAAAGAAAGATTTTTAAGAGAAGAAGAAGAAGAAGAAGCCACGCAAGAAGAAGAAAGGAAGAAGAACGAAGAAGAGAAGAAGAAGAAGAAATAAAGAAGAAAAGAAGAAAAAAGAAAAAAAAAAAAAAAAAAAAAAAAAAAAAAAAAAAAAAAAAAAAAAAAAAAAGGAAGAAAGAAAGAATAGAAAAAAAAAAGAAATGGGGAAATGGGCAGGAGGTCTCAACCTTAGGCAAGGAGTTATTCCTGAATAAGAAAGAAGAAAGAAGATAAAGAAAAACGAAGAGAAGAAGAAAGATAGAAGAAAGAAATAGAAGTAAAGAAAACACAGAAGAAGAAGAAGGTAGGGTAAAGAAATGAAGAGAAAAGAATACAATAAAGAAGATGAAGACAAAGAAGAAGAAGAACGAGAAGAGAAGAAGGAAGAAGACGAAGAAGACAAAAGAAGATAGATAAGAAGAAGAAGAAGAAGTAAGAAGAAACGAAGATCAAAAAAAGAAGAAGAAGCAGAACAGAGAGAAGGAAGCGACCAAAAGGAAGACACTAGAAGAAGACAACGAAAGAAGAAGAAGGAGAAGAAGATTCTAGATAAGAAAAAAACAGCAGAACGAAAGAAGAAAGAAAGAAAAGGCAGACGAAGACGGACAGTAAACGAAGAAAGAAGAAGAAGAAGAAGGAAAGAAGGAAGCTGAAGCAAGGAAAGAAGGAAGGAAGAAGAAGAAAAGAAAGAAGAAGAAGAAAGAAGAAGATAAGAAGAAAGAAGAGAAAGAAAAGAAGAAATAGAAGATAAGAAGAAGGAAGAAGAAGAACCAAAGACAGAAGAAGGGAAGAAGAAGAAGAAGAAAAAAAAAAAGAGAACAGAAACAGAAGGAGATGAAGAAGAAAAGAAAGAAAAAAGAAGACGACAGACAGAAAAGACAGAAGAACAGACAGGAAGAAGAAGAAGGCGAAGAAAGAGAAAATACGCAAAAAAAAGAAAAAGAGAGGAAAAGAAGACAAGAAGAAGAAAGACAAAAGTCGCAGACAGAAAGAAGAAGGAGTAAGAAAAAGAAGCAGAAATAAGAAACGGAAAAGAACATTCCAAGAAAATGAAGAAGAAGAAGAAAAACGAAGACGAAGAGAAAAAGAAAGCCGAAGAAGAAAGAAGAAGACAAGAGAAGAAGAAGAAGATTAGAAGAGAAGAAGAGAAGAAGACAGAAAAGAAAGCAAGAACTCTCAGAAGAAGAAGAAGAAGAAGAAGAAGAAGGTAGAAAAGAAAAAGACGAAGAAGAAGAAGAGAATAGAAGAAGAAGGATAAAGAGAAAAGGAAGAAAAAGAAGGAGGAGGAGGTGGAGGAGATGGAGGAGAAGAAAGAAGGAGGAGAAAGAAGAAAGGAGGAGGAGGAAGAAAGAAGAAGAAGAAAGGCGGCGCCGAAAGAAGAAGAGGAGGAAGAAGGAGGAGAAGACGAAAAGAAGAAGACGGATGCAGGAGGAGACGAAGGAGAAGAAGAAGAAGATAGGAGGAGAAGAAAGAAGAAATGAAGAAGAAGAAGAGACAGGAGGAGAGAAGAAGAAGAAGAAGAGAAGAAGAGGAGCGCAGAAGGAGGAGGACAAGAAGAGAGACGAAAGAAGAAGAAGAAGGGCGAGAAGGCGCCAAAACGAAGACGAAGAAGAAAGAAGAAGAAAAGAAGAAGATAGAAGAAGAAGACGCAGGAGACAAGAAAAAGAAGAAAGAAGAAAGAAGAAGGAAAATTCAACAAATTAAAAAAAAAAAAAAAAAAAAAAAAAAAAAAAAAAAAAAAGAAGAAGAGAAGGAAGAAAGAAGAATAAGCAAGAAGAAGAAGAGAGAAGAAAAGAAGCAGAAGAGAAGAAAGAAGAAAGAAGAAGAAGAAGCAAGAAGATACAGAAGAAGAAGGAGAAGAAGAGAAAGAGAAAAGAAAAGAAAAGAAGACGAAGAAGAAGAAAAAGCAAGGCAGATAGAAGAAGGAAAGAAGAAGAAGGAGGAGAAGGAGAAGGAAAGAAAGAGAAAAAAAAAAGCAGCGAAAAGAGAGAAAGCAGAAGAAAAAGAAGAAGACGAAGAAAGTAGAAAGAAGAAGAAGAAAAGGAAAAAGTCAAAAGAAGAAGCGAGAAGAAAAAGGAAGAAGAGAAGAAGAAAGGAAAGAAGAAGGTCACTGAAAAAGACGAAGAAAAAGAAAGAAGAAACGAAAAAGAGAAGAAGACAGAAGGAGGAAGGAAGAAAGAACGAAGGCCGAAAAAGAAGAAGAGAATCATAAGAAGAGAAAAAGAGAAGAAAGAAGAAGAAGAAGACGAAGAGATAAGAAGAAGAAGCAAGAAGAGAAGAAGCATGAGGTAATAGAAAGAAGAAGAAGAAGAAGAAAGCAATGAAAGGAAGAAAGAAGAAAGAATAAGAAGACGAAGACAAACGAAGAGAAGGAAGAAAGGAAGAAGACTTTTTAGGGAAGCAAGAAGAAAGGAAAAAAAAGAAGAAGAAGAAGAAAAAGAAGAAGAAAAAAAAAAACAAAAGAAAGAAGAAAAAGAAGAAAGAAGAAGAAAGGAAAAAAAGAAGAAAGAAGAGAAGAAGAAGGAGGCAGCACAGAAGGAAACAAGAAGAAGAGAAAGTTGAAGAAGAAAAGGAGAAGGAACAGATGAAGAAGAAGAAAGAAGGAAGGCCGAGATCAGAAGAAAAGACGAAGCAGGAGAACGAGAAGAAATAAGGAGAAGAAAGAAGGAGGGGAGGAGAGGAAGGCAGGAGGCGGAGGAGGAGCGGGAGGAGAATAAGAGGAGGTGGACACAGAAAAGAGAGTGGTCAGGAGGAGAGAAGACCAGAAGAAAGCAAGAGTGGGGAGAGGAAAGGGAAGAAGAAGAAGAGGAAGCGAAAGAAAAAAATCTTCTGGCCCCCAAAATATATACCTGTCCTTTCGGTTTTATTTTTTTTTGTTTGTTATTCTGATTATTTATTATTTATAGATTTTCAGATTTCTACATTCTATCTTTCTTTAAGTTATGGGTAGGTCCAGCTGAGCTGGTTTCATCTTTCCTTGATCATGAAGAGAAACAAAAGAATAAAAAAAAAAAATATTAAAAAATGAAATTTTTATTTTATTTATTTCTTTTAATTTATTATATTCTATGTTATGTATACTGTCTGCATTCAGGTCTGTGCCCCGTTGTGCACAATGCCCAGTGGAGGCAGAAGACTGGCGTATGATTCCCCTGAACTGGGTCTGGGACTTGGAGTTTAGACAGTTTCTTGGCCGCCAAGTGAGGTGCTAGGGGTCGACCCGCGTTCACGTTTAAGAGCTCATTAGGGTCTCTTAACCACTAGCCATCTCTCTCAAGCCCTATTTTTTGTCTTTTCAAAGCCATACTTATTTAATTAATTAGCTCATTTATTATTATCATTCTTTTTAGTTAGGCAGCAGGTTTCTGTCTCTACTAGGAAAGTCCCCTTCTGAGAGGTGATTGACAGAGGGGCCTGGCTGCCCTTTCCAGGAGTCATATAGAAGGAGCCAAGGAGAAACCACTTCCTAGGGTAGGATTCCAAGAAAGGTTCTGAATGTGGTTACTAGGTCCAGGGAATAGAGACTGTCGGAGTGAGAGGCTTGCTTGGAAATCAACAGAGACGAGGGTACTGAGAATGTCTCCTGCCTAGACACTGTCCTCTGAATCCTGACCCCTCTGTGAAGGTTACTGTCAGATGTGCTGATCACTCAGAAGTGTAAAGACCTCACAATGCCTCCAGTTAGCCAGGTGAAAGTCTGCAGCCCAGGAAGTGGGTGGCAGTGGGGTTGGTCAGGGATACCTTAACTGCATTTGGACTTGCATGGATGTTCGCACTCACTTTAGCCTCTTTCTAGGAGCCCAGAATATTGTCCTTCCTTGGGCGGGCCCAAGCTTTGGATTCACTTTGAGGGATCACCTGCTATCCAGTCCACTAGAAACCGCACCAGCTGGGACAGGCTCTCCTTTGCGGGACAGAGGAATATAGGGGCTGGGGTTTTGCTCAAACAGCAGGAGCCTCATCAGGAGTAGGTCTCCCTTTTGGCTAGGTGTCCCTGGAATTCCTGGCCATGCTTGCCCGGCACGAATCCATTCTATAAGACTGGGAATGAGAATTTTTCCCAGGTGCTGCTGATAGGATCAGGCAGTGGATTTGTCTTGATTTCAGCAAGCCTGACACCCCACCCCAAAGTGGCCAGCCACTCCCGCCGAGTGCCAGCAGAACCACGCTTCTCCGTCTAGCCCAGCTGCAGGGGACTGTGTAGGTTGTGGCAAGCTTCCCAGTCCAGTGACAATGACCTCGTCGCTGGCACCCGCCACAGATCCCTCGAACCCTTGGTCGCCCTGGAGCCCCTTGGCTTGAGCATGCACAGGAGATAACATCCACTTGAGGCCAGAATTTCCAGTTAGGACTTCAGAATTCTCGGGACTTGTTTGGATTTAAGAGCTGATACTCCTCTCATTCATTTCCCTGCCCAAGGAGGGAATCCCTGAATGATTCAAGGAAAACTCTGTGTATATTAGGTCTCCTGTACAAATTTCATCAGGGTAAGATGGCTTGGGTATATTTATTTATCTTTCATTATTCTATTTATTTTTGGTATCATTTTATTTATTTTTGTTTTATTTTATTGTTTATGAGATACTAATAAAATAATAAATAAAAAGATAAATAAAAATGCTTGGGTATTTATTTTATTCAGTATACGGTAATCTTTATTTATGTTGTTTTGTATTATTTCGGGTTGTGTGCATGGGTATCACGGTGGAAGAAGGACAAGGCCTGTGCTTATTCAGTTTGGACTAGAAGAGAGCTGTGTGTGTGATTGTTTTATTTTGACTTTTTCGCCATTTTTCACCAGTATGGGAGATATTTAAATGGTCGTAGGATTGTTCCTTTGGACAGAATTGGGAGCAAAATATTTATTGCCAGGGACCCAATGGAGGAAGCCCCCCAACCCCCCCCCCGCCCCCCCCCCCCCCCCCCCCCCCCACCCCCCCCCCCCCCCCCCCCCCCCCCCCCCCCCCCCCCCCCCCCCCCCCACCCCACCCCCCCCCCCCCCCCCCCCCTCCCCCCCCCCCCCCCCCCCCCCCCCCCCCCCCCACCCCACCCCCCCCCACCCTCTGAAGTGGGCAGGAGACCAGGGAGTTTGCGGGAAGAATGGGATGAGCTAAGCCAGTCTTTAAAATCAGTCCTGACAAGCAGATTAGGAAGCACATAGACAGGGTCTGTCCTTAGCAACCACAGGCGCATAGGTTACTAGGAGTTTCAGTGGGAATCAAGGAAGCAACCAACTTCCTTCTCTGATCAAAACTAGGAGCCTGGAGCAATTTCACCTATTACGGAAGGGTGTGTGGGCTTAAAATTTTGCCAAAATACCTCGGCTTTCAGCAGCTGACTCGGGAATTAGCACAGTCCGAAAAAGATCAGACTATCTAGTCCCGAAACAGACCCACACATGGAAGATCATGGAGAACTCCACTCCCTTTCGAATAGGCGTATGCAATTATAAAAAAAAGAAGGGTACTGAGTACCACCTCCTCCAAATATTGCCCTGTGGTCCATGGACCCAGATTCTGTCGGTGTTTTGTCTCCATTTCCTGTGAATGAAGGCGAGAAGGAGAAAAAAGAAGATAGGAAGAAGAGAAGAAGAAGAAGAAGAAAGAAAGAAGAACGAGAAGAAGAAGAAGAAGAACGACGAGACGAGAGGAGGAGAGACGAGAAGGAGAAGAGAGAGAGAATCTCGCCCCTGAAAATCTACTGTCCTTCTTTTTTAGTTGTATTTTGTTTTGTTTTATCTATTTGATTATTTATTCCTTATATATTTATCAGAGTTGTACATTACATCTTATTTAAAGATTATTGGTGTACATCCAGCTGAGCTGGTTTCCACATTGCTTTTCTGGGAGGAGAGAAAAATAAATTATTATTCCAAAAGATAATTTTGTTTGTTTTTGTTTTATTTTTTTTAATGATTTTAATTTATTTATTTCTGCTATGTGGATGAATGTACGGTCTGCATGCAGGTCTGTGCAACCCAGTGTCGTGCATGCGCCACGAGCCAGAAGGGGCGTCGGTTCCCCTTGGAACTGTAGTTTTTCCTGGAATTGGATTTTTCAGACGGTTTTCGGCCCGCCATGTGAGTGCTGGGGAGCCCCATCTTGTAAGAGCAGTCGGCGCTCTTAACACTAGGCCATCTCTCAGGCCTATTTTGTTTTCTTTCCAAAGGCAATACTTATTCATTTATTGTCATTTATTAATTATGCATCTTTTTTAATCGATTTGGGCAGACCCAGGATATTTTCTGTCTCTACTTAGGAACGTCCCCTTCTTGATGTGGTATGGTCAGAGGGCCTGTGCTGCTTTCAGGAGTCATATAGATTAGGCAAGGAGAATAGAAACCCATTCCCAGGGTAGGATTCCAAGAAAGGATCTGAATGTGGTTATAGGTCGAGGAATAGAGACTATCGGAGTGGAGGTCGCTTGGAAATCAACAGAGACCAGGGTACTGAGAATGTCTCCTCCTAGACACTGTCCTCTGAATCCTGACCCCTCTGTGAAGGGTCTGTCAGATGTCTGACGCTCAGAAGGTAAAGACCTCACAATGCCTCCAGGTAGCCAGGTGACAGTCTGCAGCCCAAGAAGTGTGGTGACAATGGGGTTTCTGAGGCGATACCTTCACTGCATTTGGACTTGCATGGATGTTCGGCTCCACTTGCCTCTTTCCTAGAGCCCAGAAATTGTCCTTCCTTGGGCTGGAGAGCTGTGGATCTCTGCCGATCAGCATTTTCTATCCAGTCCACTAGGCCCAACCCAGCTTTGACAGGCTCTCTCTTGCTTGGCAGATGGACTTTAGGGGCGGGGCTTGCTCAACCAGCAGGAGTCTCATCAGGAGTGGCCTCCCTTTTGGCTAGGTGTCCCTGGGTATCCTGGCCAGCTTGCCTGGCAGAATCCATTCTATAATACTGGAATGAGAGGTTTTCCCGGGAGCTGCTGGATAGGACCTAAGGCAGTGCATCTGTCTGACTTCAGCAAGCCTGCACCTCACCCCCGAAGTGGCCAGCCACCCCGCCGAGTGCCAGCAGAAGCTGCTTCTCCTTCTAGCCCACCTGCAGGGGCACTGTGTAGGTTGTGCAAGCTTCCCAGTCCAGGGACAATAACTTTATGCTGTCACCCGCCAAGTCCTCCGAACTATTGGTCGCCCTGGAGCCCCATGGCTTGCAGATGCACAGAGTAACATCACTGGCGCCAGGAGGAGTTTAGTTGGGATCTTCTGAATTCCTGGGAACATGTTTGGATTTAATGGCTGATAACTCCTCTCATTCATTTCCCTGCCCCAAGGAGGGAATCCCTGAGTGATTCAAGGAAAACTCTCTGGAGAATTAGGTCCCTGTACAAATTTCACAAGGTAAAATGGCTTGGGTTATTTATTTATTCATTTATTCTTTTATTCATTTAGTTATTTATTTACATTTTATTTATTTACTTCTTTATTTATTCTTGCTTATTTATTTTGTTGTTATTTTTTATTGAAGAATACTAAATGAAAATAATAAATAAAAAAGAATAAATAAAAATATCTTGGGTTATTTATTTCTTTATGTATCATTATTGTTTTATTGTTGTTTTTGTATTACCCAGGGTTATGTGCAGGTATCACTAGTGGAAGTAAGAACAAGGCCTGTGCTTAGTTCAGTTGGACAGAAGAGAGCTGTGGTGTGGATTTTTTTATTTTTATTTTTTTAGCCATTTTCCCCAGGTTGGGAGATATTTAAATGGTCCTAGGATTTTTTCCTTTGAACAGAATTGGGAGCCAAATATTTTTCCAGTGTGACCCAATGGAGGCAGCCCTCCTGAAGTAGTCAGGGACCAGGGGAGTTTGCTGGGAAGAAGGGATGGAGGCTGAGCATCTTTAAAATCAGTCCTGACAAGCAGAGTAGGAAGCACAATAGACAGGGTCTGTCCTTGCAACCCAGGCGCAGAGGTTCCTGGAGTTTCGTGGGAAATCAAAGGAACCAACCAACTTCCTTCTCTATCAAAAACTGGAGCCTGGAGCAATTTCACCTATTAGGAAGGGTCTGTGGGCTTAAAATTTTGCGACAAACACCTCAGGCTTTCAGCAGCCTGACTTCGGGAATTAGCACAGTCCAAAGAAGATCAGGACTATCTAGGCCCAAAACAGCACCCACACACTGAAGATAATGGAGAACTCCACTCCCTTGAAATAGGCAGTACAATTATGTACGTACCATCCTCCTCAAATATTGCCCTGTGGTCCATGGACCCAGATCCATGCTGGTGTTTTGTCCCCTTTCCTGGTGAATGAAGGCGGAAGAAGAAGAAGAAGAAGAAGAAGAAGGAAGAGGAGGAGGAGGAGGAGGAGGAGGAGGAGGAGGAGGAGGAGAAATCTGGCCCCTGAAATATCTACCTGTCCTTTCTGGTTTTATTTTATTTTTGTTTTTTATCTATTTGATTATTTATTCCTATATATATTTACAGATTTCTACATTCTATCTTTATTTAAGATTATGGGTAGGTCCACACTGAGCTGGTTTCCACTTTCCTTGTTCTGGGAGGCAGAGAAAAATAAATTCTTTTCCCAGAAAAATATCCTGACAATTTTTTTGTTTCTTTTTTTTAATGTTTATTTATTTCTGTATGTGTATTTATGTACTGTCTGCATGCAGCTCAGTGCACCCGTGTCGTGCAATGCCGCGGAGGTCAGGAGAGGGCGTCGGATTCCCCTGGAACTGGAGTTCTGGAATTGGAGTTTCAGATGGTTCTCGGCCCCCATGTGAGTGCTGGGGATCGAACCCGGGTCCTCTGTAAGAGCAGTCGGCGCTCTTAACCACTAGGCCATCTCTCCAGCCCATTTTGTTTCTTTCAAAGCCATACTTATTTATTTAATTGTTCATTTATTAATTTATTCATTCTTTTTTATCGTTAGGCGGCAGGGTTTCTGTCTCTACTTAGGAAAGTCCCCTTCTGAGCGGTGATTGTCAGAGGGCCTGTGCTGCCTTTCCAGGAGTCATATAGAGGAGCCAAGGAGAAACCCATTCCTGGGGTAGGATTCCAAGAAAGTTCTGAATGTGGTTATAGGTCCAGGAATAGAGACTGTCGGAGTGGAGGCCGCTTGGAAATCAACAGAGACCAGGGTACTGAGAATGTCTCCTCCTAGACACTGTCCTCTGAATCCTGACCCCTCTGTGAAGGTTCTGTCAGATGTCTGACGCTCAGAAGGTAAAGACCTCACAATGCCTCCAGGTAGCCAGGTGACAGTCTGCAGCCCAGGAAGTGTGGTGGCAATGGGGTTGGTCAGGGGATACCTTAACTGCATTTGGACTTGCATGGGTGTTCGGCTCCACTTGCCTCTTTCCTAGAGCCCAGAAATTGTCCTTCCTTGGGCTGGCGAGCTGTGGATCTCTGCCGATCAGCATTTTCTATCCAGTCCACTAGGCCCAACCCAGCTTTGACAGGCTCTCTCTTGCTTGGCAGATGGACTTTAGGGGCGGGGCTTGCTCAACCAGCAGGAGTCTCATCAGGAGTGGCCTCCCTTTTGGCTAGGTGTCCCTGGGTATCCTGGCCAGCTTGCCTGGTAGAATCCATTCTATAATACTGGAATGAGAGGTTTTCCCGGGAGCTGCTGGATAGGACCTAAGGCAGTGCATCTGTCTGATTTCAGCAAGCCTGCACCCACCCCCGAAGTGGCCAGCCACCCCGCCGAGTGCCAGCAGAAGCAGCTTCTCCTTCTAGCCCAGCTGCAGGGGCACTGTGTAGGTTGTGCAAGCTTCCCAGTCCAGGGACAATAACTTTATGCTGTCACCCGCCAAGTCCTCCGAACTATTGGTCGCCCTGGAGCCCCATGGCTTGCAGATGCACAGAGTAACATCACTGGCGCCAGGAGGAGTTCAGTTGGGATCTTCTGAATTCCTGGGAACTTGTTTGGATTTAAGAGCTGATAACTCCTCTCATTCATTTCCCTGCCCCAAGGAGGGAATCCCTGAGTGATTCAAGGAAAACTCTCTGGAGAATTAGGTCCCTGTACAAATTTCACAAGGTAAAATGGCTTGGGTTATTTATTTATTCATTTATTCTTTTATTCATTTATTTATTTATTTACTTTTTATTTATTTACTTTTTTATTTATTCTTGTTTATTTATTGTTATGTTAATAATAAATAAAAAAGAATAAATAACAATATCTTGGGTTATTTATTTCTTTATTCCTGTCTAGTTCTTTTTTTTATTGTTGTTTTTGTATTATCGGGGTTGTGTGCGGGTATCAGTGGTGGAAGAAAGAACAAGGCCTGTGCTTAGTTCAGTTGGACAGAAGAGAGCTGTGGTGTGGTTTTTTATTTTTATTTTTTTAGCCATTTTCCCCAGGTTGGGAGATATTTAAATAGTCCTAGGATTTTTTTCTTTGAACAGAATTGGGAGCCAAATATTTTTCCAGTGTGACCCAATGGAGGCAGGGGAGTTTGCTGGGAAGAAGGCATGGAGGCTGAGCATCTTTAAAATCAGTCCTGACAAGCAGAGCAGGAAGCACAATAGACAGGGTCTGTCCTTGCAACCCAGGCTCAGACATTCCTGGAGTTTCGGGGGAAATCAAAGGAACAAACCAACTTCCTTCTCTATCAAAAACTGGAGCCTGGAGCAATTTCATCTATTAGGAAGGGTCTGTGGGCTTAAATTATTGCCACAAACTCCTCAGGCTTTCAGCAGCCTGACTTTGGCAATTAGCACAGTCCAAAGAAGATCAGGACTATCTAGGACCGAAACAGCACCCATACACTGAAGATCATGGAGAATTCCACTCCCTTGAAATAGGCAGTACAGGGGCTGGAGAGATGGCCTAGTGGTTAAGAGCGCCGACTGCTCTTACAGAGGACCCGGGTTCGATCCCCAGCACCACGTGGCGGCTGAGAGCCGTCTGAAACTCCAATTCCAGGAGAACTCCACTTCCAGGTGAATCTGAGACCCTCTTCCTACCTCCGCAGCATTGCACGACATGGGTGCACAAACCTGCATGCAGACAGTACATTGATACGCATACAGAAATAAATAAAAATTTAAAAAAAACGTAAAAAAAAAAAAGAAATAGGCAGTACAATTATGTACGTACCATCCTCCTCAAATATTGCCCTGTGCTCCATGGACCCAGAATCATGCTGGTGTTTTGTTCCCTTTCCTGGTGAATGAAGGCGGAAGAAGAAGAAGAAGAAGAAGAAGGAGGAGGAGGAGGAGGAGGAGGAGGAGGAGGAGAAATAATAAAGGGAACCAAGGCAAGTAACTTGCCAAAAAAAATGAGTTTTAGATAATTAAATAAAGCCAAAAAGGAGCCTTAACTTTTACCTTGTGTTTTACATAAGTAAACCATAAAACTAAGTGGCCAATTTAAATTTTAATAGCAGAGATAGAAGAAAATCTTTGTTATAGATTGATTTATATCATTCATGAGTAAAGAGTTCATGGAGAGGGTTAAGAGAAGAAAGTATGAACTAAAAACATTGGTAAATTGGACTTCTTCAAAGTGTAAACCTTATCTATAATTAAGGTGATGAAAACACAGTCATGGATATGGAGAGGTATTTATAATCTGCCTATCTGACTTTTAGAAGAAACAAGAGATTTGACCATGGAATTACCCTAACAAGGCTGAAGGGCAGGCAAGATGTTCTATGCTGTCAATCATTAGGGAGATGGAGACCAAAACCAAAGCAAGACATGACCCTTTCTTAGTGTAGCTACATAAACACAGAGAAGGAAAGGAAAAAGGGGAAGAGAAGAAGGGAGTGACAGGGACAGTAGAAGAGAAGGGAGGAAGGAAGGCTGTTGAATATCACACGTGGAAGGAACGTGGAATGTCCTGTAGAGCCACTTTGCAATGTTTGGCAGATTCTTAACACATTACATCGATATTTTGTTTACTGAATGTAAAAGACTCAAACTGGAAAAAGACCAAATTTCCATCAGCTCGTGAATGCATGAACAAGCTGTGGCACCTGTATGTGGGAATGGTACTATTAAGTAAAATAATCAGCTGATACATAAACCAATAACACCAGAAAACAGAGACAGGTCCCCAAACAAGTTTCTATGTGGAAGTAAGATGTAAAGGACCCAGGAAGGAATGATTCTTTTATATCAAATTCTATCTAACATTGCACTCATTTAAACCTAGAGAAAGAGAATAGGTGACTGTGTGGGAGCAGCTGGATAGAGGACACATCACAGAGAGCTACAGGATGGCTTAAGGGGTGATGGTGCAGTTCCATTTAGTGATTGAGGCATTTATGTAACATTAATGGATTTTAATATACTTGATTATACCTGAATACAGTTTATTTTAAAATGTCAGAGACAGGTCTAAGATCACTTGGGAGTAGATAAATCTCAGACCTATAGCAGGTGTACTTCTCTATGTGTCAAACCATTGCTTCTCACAACAGGACCAGCTGTAGGTGTTATTGTTTTCATACTCCAGAGAAGTAAACTGAGGCTCAGTAAGCTTAGGCTTGGTTCATGTCCCTTGAAGCAGGATATAGCAAAACAGAGACTTAATAATTTTCTTGATTCTGACTTCAAAGCTTCCCAGAACAGAGCAGGGATGATGTTTGTGAAACCATAGATACATATCCTAATAATGGATTAACCTACTACACATTGGATGTAAGCCCGTGGTTTCTCTAAGAGCAATTTCAAATGTTATGTACAGGTGGGAGTACAGATGTACACATACATGTGTATGTTATGTGTGTTCATACAATTTTCTTGAGACAGGGTCTTATGTAACCTAGCCTGGTCTTGACTTTTTTATCCTCTTCCCTCTACTTTCCTAGTGTTGGCACTAAAAATCATCATGCCTGGTTTATGTAGCACTGGGGATAGAACATAGGCTTCATGCACATTGGACAACCACTCTACTAACCAAGTTATGGAACTAGTCAAATAAATATCAGTGTATGAAACTGTATGTGCTGTTATTTTAATGAGACTCCAGGTAAAGAATTGTGCATGACCAATATTCACTCCCACTAATAGAGATTTCTCAAGTGCATCTGTTATATCTCACTCAATTAGAGCTTACCTCAAATCCTAGAAATAGAGTCCTTAAAGTTATTAGGAAACCATGTTACATGATATTTTATTTTTAATTTTTATTTTACATGCATGAGTGTATCGCCTGAATGTGTCCTGCAATGCCTGCGGAGGTCAGAAGAGGATGGTAGGTCCCCTGGAGCTGGAGGTACAGACAGCTCTTAGCCACCATGTGGATGCTGAGACTTGAACCCCCATCCTCTGCAAGAGCAGCCAATGAGTACTCTTACCCTCTGAGCCATGTCTCCAACCCCGTAACATCATTTTTTTTTAATTTTTTTTTTGTTTTTTGGGTTTTTTTTTTATTTATATTTTTTTATTTTTAAGGGATTCTACAATATAATGACACAGTTGTTTGCAGATAACATTGATGTTAC